>JANIJG010003346.1:0-48764 GCA_024611175.1 Megaceryle torquata
TCCCCACCCAACTGCCCCCCCCCCCCCCCCCATGACAAACTCATTCATGACAATCTGTTTTTAAAGTATAATTAAGGCCTCAAAGTCCTATTTGGGCCATGGAATTTCATTGCTAAGCATTGTGCTGCTGACAGAAGGGAATGCTTCAATTTGAAGCCTGTGAGATTTACAGGAATAAAGTTAAGCTTTGCTTTAGGTTTTCAAAAGCCCAAACGTTGCTCATGCCTCTATTATACATGACAGAATGATTATACCACCAAAAAAAAATTATACATCCAATCTTTTGTATTTTGGCTGCAGGCAGTTCAGCTCTGTCTGGTTGAGTGCACGTTGTGTGTTCTTCCTTTTGGTGCACAAACAACTCTAGGTTAGTGATGAAAGGGGCAGGGGTCTGAAATCACATTGGGCTGTTTTCTTGCTGTGTTTGGACAACGCAAGAGCATGCACTGCACAAAGAGGAATCTCTGTGCATCGCCAGTTGCTGCAGGCAAACTCAGTCTCTCATTGTTCTGAGGCAAAATTAGAAATATTGGTTCATAATATGTTGAAAGGTTTCTGTATGTGAAAAAAAAAATAACCGAGTCATCTAATATGTGGATTTCTTTACTGAGTATCTCCATCCTCTGTATCTGGGTATCAGGCCCAGCTAAACCCATACCTTTTCTAAGGTGTAAAGAGCTCCATAATTTGGTGAGGATTCTATTGATGAAATAAAACTGTTGCTTACCTGTCTGCTGCATTTATTCACCTGGAAAAAAAGTATTTATATAGAAATAAGTGAATAGTTCAATATTTATAGAATGACAGAACCTTCTACAAGCAATTTAAACACAGCTCTAAAGAACCAGCCACCTCTTTCTACCCACTTCAGTGAAGCTATACCAGTGTTGGAAATGCTCCATGTCCCCCAGATACAACCGATGCTGCTGAGGACTGGTTAACTCTCTGGCATGATTAGACAGAGTTCAGGGTCTTACCGATTATCTGACATGAAAGGAGAAGTTTGTGATCAAGTCGGGTACATCCTTACGAACTAGCAAGGCTGCATCCAGGTATGTATATATCCCAGTTTCCAGAGTGCTGGAGGATCATTTTATTGTGTGGTTTGTTTTGGTTTTCTTTCGGCTGATCTAACTGATCAGCTACTTGCTTAAGGTCAAGTCACTTGTTCAAGGCTTCAGCTCCTCATTCTCATCCTTTTTATTCACCCACCCCCTTCCCTCTGTCACCTGCACTCTTGTACACAAACGTGTAAGTGGTGACTTTGTGTACTGTATCCACACACTTGTATCTGCATCCCCAACAAAGCTGCTCATCTGCAAACTTCAAGTTCACCTCAGCCTGTAGGATTTTCCATCATTTATTTCAACCATCTGCTTCTGTGAAAGTGTTTATTGTTGCCTTGCACCAGTGGGGAGTGAAGGACAAGTGGCACACATGCTAGCCTTGCTAGGGCTTGACATCTTTTCCAGCAGACAGCTTGGTTTGTGCTGGATTTACCAACCTTTCTTGCTTGTGCTCTTGCCCATTATTAAAGTGTTTTGAAATATGTTACCACTGTTTTTTTCTTTTTCTTCATCCTGGCCTGTATTTATTATTGCAGTGGTAGCAGAAGTAAAGGAGAATATCTACAGCTCCTGTTAGTCAAGTGTGGGATGTATGCTACAAATCACACATGATATGGTCACAGATAATAAACCAGACTCCTTTCTCCCTGCCTACTTTTCTACTTGAAGTCATCTTTTTTTTTTCTTTTTCTTTTTTTTCTTTTTTTTTTCAGTGTTGTTGTTGTTCTTTTTCCTTCTCCTGCCCTTCCTCCCCCTAGTGATTTCTGTTTTCTTTGCTCTACCCATCTTTCTGCTGAAGAACAGGATACTTTGGCTGAGGTGAACCATTACTGATGCAAGGAGAGACTGGGACAAATACGAAACTGTGTTTTCAATAGTCTGTCTTCAGTGAAATCAATGGGAGGTTAGCTACTGATACCAGTAGGACCATACCTTCAGGTTCTCAGCATCTGACTTTTTAAACTTTGTGAACCTCAGCTTGAAAAGAATGTGTTTACTGCTTCCTAATGCAGAGATGAGCAGTGATTTACTTTGTCTTCAGCTGCCTGAGACCTGGACCTCTCGTAACCTCTAAACAGTTGTGAGGGGAAAAACAAAGCCCTGTGTTAAGGAAGGAGGAGGAAGTTCAGACTGTTTATGTGTGGTTATGGTTTCCTTTGTTTCTTCCTATTTTGTGTTATGCCCGATTTATTTATCTTTTTTATTTATATATATATATATTTTTTTTAAGTTGCAGATAGCAAACTTCACAGAGCTGGTAGTAGTATTCACTGAATATGTTGGAAAATATTGTTAATGTGTTTTCTAGAGATACAGGGCTATGCTTGACTATTTTTTTTTTTAAATTTATTAAATCTGGGCTTCTCTAAGAGGTCCTAAGACCTGTTTTATTTGCTTGAGTGGATCATGTCAATCCATGACTGATAAAGGCCGGTTTCAAATTGAATCAGCTATTCTCAAGCAGTGAGGAAATGGATGAGGCTGTGTGGGAGGGAAGGGTACTTTTCTCTCCAGTATGCTCTGTCTTTGCTGGGCCCAGCTTCAGATGTTTTTCTGTCCTGGCATGCTCTGTTTATAGCTCATTTGTGCGTATGGTCAAAGGCCTCTCTTCTCACTTCACTCTCTAGTTCATGTCACGTTTACTTTCTCATTTCCAGCTACTCCCTGGCTCTGTATCTCCAAATGACATGTAGAATATCTCAAACATTAATGCTGGTTTTCAGTAATAGATGTCCCTTTTTCTGGGTTCCTCTTCAGGGGAGGGAGATCGAGAGTTTCTTTCTGGATTCTTCAAGCAAAATATCTCACCTTCTGGGATGTTCTGAGCATGCACTGTAACAAATGTCTTAATACATCTGAAGGTTGCACTATTGAAGCACTATTGTGTGACTTCATTGCCAGACAGATAGTGGAGTTGATCTGACTGGAAAGCAATTTTTTTTTTTTCCTCTGTTGATTAGCAGATGGCTCTACAGGGCCAGTTCTAAGAGTAGGAATTGGCAAAGGTGGGTGTATGCCTCTTTTGCAACATAGAATTTAATTTGGCTTAAGCCTTTTATGAAAACCACACCTATTCTCACTAGTAGCTTTCCCCTTTTTAAAGCAGCCCATGACCATAGGAAAATGTCGTCTTGCAGATGCAATCACTATGCCTAGCTCAGAAATCAGCTTCTGCTTATCCCCTTCATGGAGGAGGAGGAGGACTTTTTCAGCCCAGTGTTGATGGCTAATGAGCTATGGATGCTAAGTCAACAGTTTAAGTCCCTAACTTTTTATGTTGTTATTTTCAACCTCATGTCTTCAACAATGAGGCTAAAAAAAATTTTTTTTTGATAATTCTGTGTTCAAAAAGCTGGGAGCAGGTGAAAAGAAAGAAAGACTGCAGTAGCTAGGAGGTGTAGTAACACTAGGGCATTGTAACCATAGGGTGTCATAATGCTATTTGTAGCACGTGAGGAGGAGGATGTTGACACACATGTGGAAGAGACAGACTTGATCTTGCTGAAAGTGAGAGTGACAATCCATAGCCAGCACTTCAGAGCAACCTTATCAGGGTGGCAAGAGGCTGCCTCTCTCAACCTCTTGCAGTTGCACGTGGTTTTGTATTGAACTGTAGTCTGGTTGTTGAATGGAGTCTGATAAAGAGCTCAGCACTTACGTGAACAACCTGATTCCTTTTACAGAATAATAACTGAACTTCAAAACTGTTGCCTGTGTGAAATACATAAAACCCTGGGAGATGTGCTTGGTTCCTTCTTCCCCCCCCAGTACTCATCTTGAGAAATTCCCTCTACTCTGCCACTGTTGTCTGAGGTTTTGTGAGCCAAGGGCTGAGTAATGATGGCTTCAGGCATGGCTTTGAGCCCTTGCATGTTGGCATGATGTCAGTGGGGAGGAGTGCAGAATGTCGGTTTGCAAAGGTCTCAGAGGAGCTATTGCTCCTTGCAGTGTATTTGGCTTTCTGATGACCTAATGCCATTCTCCACCCATCTATGAAGTAATCTGTCTGAGTTATCTGCATGAACGTCGGTTAAAGGAATATCCTGGTGGTCTAATTCTCTCCTTTTAGTTATCTACTAAAAAATAAGGAGATTTGTTCGTTTTATTAGCATAGCATTTATAATAAAGCGTTATAACAGACATGGACGGAGTCAGAGGGATGTAGGTGTGTGCACTGCACAAGAGCTCTACTGCTGGAGATCAGAAGTTACATCTTCAGCTGGCCTAAGTCAGAGCTGTACCAGGGTCACCTAGCTCAGTTTCTCTTGAGGTTACCATGTAAAGCATTAATGGACCTGCATGTTTTCTGCCTAGGGGAAATTAATCCCATTTTTCTTATTTTAAGGTATCATTTTCTTGAGGTGAAGTAGAGACACACCTGGATATGTATTTTTGGTGGATCTAGGCTATTTAGTGCATCTTCTAATAATCCATATTGCTTTGTTTTCGGAAAGAGCTTAAAATACAGTTCATCCCCTTTTCTTTGTGTTTGCAGTATCTTCCTAGGGCATGTTGGTTAGGTATTGGCCACGGATTGTGCAATTAAAACACAGTACATCTTTGTTTAGAAAGTCAATGACTTAGAGCATTATGGGGCATTACTCTACTCTTTAAAATGAACCTACAGGCTCTGACAACTCTCTTTGTAGCACTAATTGTCCTCCTTGGATTACATGTACGTGTTCTGAAACAGTGCCTGCCTTTGGTCTTGGAGCTACAAAGCAGTCTCTGAGGGTTTTGAGGTGGTGAACTGCACCTTGAGGGTTGGGGAATTGTATCCTTGTTAGTGTAAGTCATGGGTGAATGCGCTGGCAGAAGTAAGGCTGTAACTCTTAAAATTGTGCAATGGCCAGACTGTTATTTCTCCCTGAGGACAATTTAGGGGGGGAGAAAAAGTTTATGCTGGGTTTGAAATGTTTCAGTTTGGTCACAAACCACCGACCTTCTAAAAGCAAAACAGAAACATGCCTCACTGAAATAAGGCCATTCCCCAAGCATGTGCTAATACCAGTCAGTTTGCCTGAATACTTGCAAATAATAAATAAAAGGAGCCACATGTCTGGTTGAATCACAGAATCACAGAGCAATTAGGAACCTTGAGCGAAGGTTTGCAGATGCTGGCTCTGCGATCTATGATTTGAACATTCCTCTTCCTATGCTTTTTAAAGACTAAACAAGAGTATTAGGTCAATGAGGGCTCTCATCATATCCTAGTTGTCCTAACATCCTTACTTTTAGTTCTTAGGAGTTTTATTTTGAGTGTTTAAGTAGCAAAAGACAATTTTCATGCCTTCTTGATGAATCAGCAAAGCCTTTTTGCTTTTCTTTTCAGTTATTTATAATGGGGGTTGTTTCCTCCCCAACACATCACTCTTGGATACTGTAAATCCAGCTAAGAGTCATGTAAGACAAAAGAAGTCATGATGATACGAATTACAAAAGCCCCTGAACTTCTAGTTTTAGACTTATATTGTCTCTATTACTTTGCTACTTTTTCCTCCTGCTCCCATTGCCTCAGTTCTTCTCTCTTCAATCTGACCTAAAATGTTTCCTCTTTCCCTCTCTTCTGACAGCTGCCAGACAGCAGGTATGCTCCTGCTGATCAGACCTGCTTTGAAACACTGAAGCTCATGGCAACTTCTCTTGTAAGTCTACTTGTTGTAAGTAACAAACAGCCATGAATCTTTGTTCTGCCCTAACAGACTGGGATAAACAGTGGGCAGAGAAAACATTAACTGGAGTATTGATAATAAGCTTTAGCTTATTGGAAGGGAATAGAGTTGAAGTGCAAATGGAGAAGTGCTCTCTGAGCTGCACTTTCTCTTAATATTGGTGCAAATGAATTGAGGATGTTTGTATATAAGGGCTGCCAGCATGTTAGGGACTTTGCATGAAGGACTTTAAATTGAGCTTTCAGTTGGATGCCTTCCTACTGTAGGCTGAAGGAGATGTCAAACCAAAGAGCAAGAAACATAACACAGTACTAAAAAGGACGTGGCTTTTGTCTACCCACAAAAAGCTGTATCACTGGAAAAGTATTTAATCGTTTGGGACAGCAGCTGACTATGAGTAGCATGATTGCTGTGGCCTTGCTGGTTTACTGTACATGCTGGCTGCTGTCCTGGAAGGAAGAGTGTAAGGTCTGTAGAGCAGGATCTGCCTCCACTTTTATGTCTGCTCCTGGCAGCAGGATCCTGGCAGCAGTCCAACTCTCTGCTTTTGGCTTTCCATACCACCTCCCTCTCCTCATCTTATGGTGGAAACAGAACCATTCCTCAGCCTTTGAGTGCCAAGATCCAATCCTTACTTTGCTTTTAGGGTGGAAATAAGGCTTCCAGCAAAGGCTGGGGAAAAGGCCCAAGCACGGCCCCCCAGCAGGAACCGATGCAAATCTGGTAGTGTGGCTTCAAGACCTAGAGGGATGTAGGTGTGTGCACTGCACAAGAGCTCTACTACTGGAGATCAGAAGTTACATCTTCAGCTGGCCTGGATTTACATGTGCAAAATATTCACAAGCACTTTTTTTTGCATGCTCTCACATTTTCTTCTAAGAAAACACAGAAAAGCACATTTGTGGCTGTAGGAGTTTTGTTTGAATCTCTCTGATCTCTTTGTACCTTTGAATCAAGTTTTAGTTCCAGATCTTGCGTGCTTAGCTACTCCTGGGGCTGTTCCTTAACCCAGTATTTAACATACTTCCAGGGTGATCCAGCAATAGGCAAATATTTTACCTTAATCCACTAAACTACTAATTTAGAACTAGAAAAACACCAGCTTCTGGGGTTTAGTCACTGCAATTTCCCATCTGTTGTCAATTGTAATTGCAGGGCACGTAAGGCTTGACTGACAGGGGCAAACCAGTTGCTCATTCTGTTTCTTATGTGCCAGAAATGAAAAAACATCTTGTGTTTGTGTACTGGGTTTATGATCACACAATGATGAGGCAGCATAAAGCTTGGAGTCCACCTGGCTGGGAAGCTCTATATAAATGGTGCTACCTCCACAATAGATGAAATCTTTGCCTTGCAATGGTTATGTACATAACCAGTTGTGCCCCCAGCTATACAGGAGGCTGTTAAGATATTCCATCAGATTTATCTTCTTCCTCTGGCAGTGAAAGTGTATTTGTAACTGTTCCTGTCAGCGAGATGCTCCATACAGAACTGGGTAAAAATTGTATTTGAAACTGGGTAGGTGAAAGGAGAAACACCAACTATGGGCACACTGTCTGGCATTTGAAACTAGTTTTTCATTGAGATGAAACTCATCTGCCACTGAAAATCCCTCCAAACTAGATGTCAGCACATCAAATAATTTTTAAACTTCTCTGCTGTATTTGCAGTTGCAGCAAAATGAGGTAAGAATGAGTTGTTTTGAAATGCAAATCCAGATTTAAACAAAATAGAGCCAAAATACCACCCTGGTAATCTCATGTAGTAGGAAGACTTCTGTTTTAAGGGTGGGATGACTTTTACTTAACTTTAGATGTCTAAAAATTGGGGTGGTTTTTTTTTTGTTTAAGGGAGGTGAGTAACTTTTCTAATTGTGTACCAAGAACTTGCACAAGACCCCTATTCCTCTCACTTGGAAGAGAGGTGCTTCTGTACTGTGTGTTATTGATATTTATTATAGCATAATATCAAATATTTTGGACTAAGTCCTGTTGTGTTTGTCTAATCAAACACATTAGTAAGTAAGCAAGGGAAAGGGGGATTTCCCTTTCCCCAGTGCATCACCACTACATGACTTGGTAAGCCAAACGATCTGGTTTTTCAGGTTTGATATTGTGATGAAAATAAACAGGCCTGGTGGAAAATGACTAATGGAACATTTTCTGCTCTTTTCCTTCACAACTTGGCATATCTGAGAGATGGGTTATAAACCAGGTTATGTGGGTATAGGGCAATTCTGACACAGGCTTTCCCGACACCTTTTCCTTTAGGTTTCCAGCAATTGTGCTAGCACTGCTTGCTCTATTTACAGCTGATTTAAAAAAAGCAAAACAAAACAGACCAATCAATCAAACAAAAGAAACAAACCCCAAAACCTAGTTCTGAATTTTCTCAGGCAAATGATTTTTCATTATATTGCCTTGAACTCTTTCATATCATTGCAGTGATAAAATCAGCTGCATTAATTGCATTAAATACCCTGTTGAAATGAGTACTGAGATATTTGCCTGAATGGGCATACTGAGGACATCTGCCTGTCTGAATGATTCCAACATCCTTCAACCAGCATCTTCCAGCATACACTGAAAAAGGAGATGAAAACCTTTTTGTGTTACATGAAAGAGTAAATTGTTAATTGAAGCATGAAATAGGAGTTACAGCCTACCCGTCTGGTTGTCCATCCATCTGAAAAACTAGTTAGCTGATCAGGCTCAGAGCGACATGGTTAATGTTTGGTTCTCCACCTGGAGGCTGATACCAAGTGGAGTATCACAGATACCTATCCTTGGACCTGTCCTGCTTAATGCCTTTATTAATGTCCTGAAAGAAGCTATGGAGAGCATCCTCATCAAGTTTACAAATGGCATCAGACTGGGGGTACCAGCTGACAACCTGAGAGCAGGGCTGCCACTCAGAGTGAGCTGGATAGCCTGGAAGGATGGGCTGAGATGAAGCTTGTGAAATTCACCTCAGTGCAAAGCTCTGCCCCTGGGAAAGCAGTGATCTAGCCTGTGCCTGCCTGGCTGGAGATAGCTCTACAGGACAATATCTGGGGTTTAGACACAGTGAGCAGTGGGGAGTCCATAGTGCCCTGGCAGCAGCATGAACAGGGGCATGGCCAGTGGATCAAGGTGGGGGTTATGTCCCCTCTGTTTAGCACTCACTAGACCAAATCCAGATACTATGTCCAGTTTTGGGGTCCTAGTACAGAAAAGACTGTAAACTGAAGTGAGTTCAGTGGAGGACTACCAAGGTGCTCAGGTAGAGCACTTGTTAAGTGAGGAGAAACCGAGGAAATGGAGGTTACACAGCTTGGAGAAGAGACAGCTTTAGTGAGGATGTCACAGCAGCCTCCAATATCTATGAGAAGGTTATTGAGAAGTTCAGGTTCTTCACTGTAATGCAGGGTAGGGGGGAGTGTAACTTAAACATGAGATGTTCATGATGGGTATAAGGAGTAACTTCCCCACCATATGGATAATCAGACCTTGGAAGTTGTGCAATCTCCATCCTTTGACACTTTCAAGACCCTGCTGGGTAAAGCCTTGAGCAGTCTGGTCTGACCTCAGAGCTTTGAATAGGAATCAGGACCAGAGACAGTCCAAAGTCCTTTCCAACCTGAATGATCCTATGAAAATGACAAATTGGAAGGATCTCACCTGGTCAAAGCAAGGTGACCTTAGATAAGTCTCAGTTGAGTTCTTAATATCTCCAAGCATGTAGACTCCACAACCTCTCCAGGTGACTTGTGCTGCTGTTTGACTACTCTCAAGCATGACAAGACTCTGCAAGTAATTGGAATTTGAGACAAACCTCATGTCTTTGAAAGTTTTGGTGATACAAGTCAAGGTGGGGTCAGTAACGATAGGTAGAGTAGGTAGCATGAGCAAAGATAACGTGGGACAAAACTTCAAGTTACTCTTAACTGAAATTAGATAAAAACTTGCATATTGTTGATATTGTCACGGTTGTTCTGATAGATTAAATTCTTTCCTGTGTTTAGGTGCATTATCATGTTTTCTCTCTGCTCATTTCCTACCATCTCCATGGCTGTATAAAGCCATTAACATAGTGGTTTCATGGTGGGTATGCAACTCAGAGAGGCCAGAAGCAAGTCTGTGAGCAAATGTTTTCTTACGCTAGTGCGGATATAGGGCTAGCAGCTGTGCTTTGTGTCGGGGTTGATATACATCAACTGGAAAAGGAAAGGCTGGGGGAGCTTATAGTGAGTCAAATGGTGCTACGCCAGTCCAGGACAGTGGGTCTGAGTGCCAAGGGTGTTTGACTGGTACTTCAAAAGAGATTTGACATTAGAAGTGGTACGTACATCTGGAAGATTGTATTTCCCACTCGGCGTGGCACTAAAAATTTCTATCCTAAGGCTGACACGTAGTTTAACGAATCATTATGTGGAATTGGGGAGGAAAAAGAGGTCAGTGGAAGTGCAGAGATATGGGACCATTTCCATAATCTTCATTAATCCTTTCCTTTGAAGTGAAGAAAAAAAAAAAAAATCCCAAATGGCAGTAAATGTCCTTACAGCATTCTGGCACTGGCAGCCAGCTGGTGATGTACTGAAATTCATTGCCACATATGAATAGATGTGAGCGGGTACTTTAGAGCAGGGGGTTATAGTTCCATAGGGACAACAAATAAGAAAGCAAAACAATGGCTTTGTATAAGAACCTCTTAAAAGCCTGTAAGGGTTTTTTCTACAAATGTGCTGTTTTACTCAGTCATCTTTGAGAAAAATATTAAATGCAGCAGGGCTGGCATATAAAATCCTGACATTTGAGAATAAACAGAATTTGAGAAATAAACAGAAATGCTAGAAAGTGGCCTGATCAGTCATTAGGATTATTTAAGGTGGGCACCAATCTGGGAGATACAAGAGGTGATGAGATGTGTGATGTGAGAGCTTGTATGTTTTGAATGACACTGAGAGGCCAGCATGGGTAAAATTGCACAGCAGAGGGAAAGGGCCCTTCTAACAGCTGACTGGGCTCAGCTCCAAGGAAAAGCAAGCAAGGTGTGAATTACACACAAAATCCCAGTGTAGTAGGGTATGGAAGGAACCTCTGGAGATCATTTGGTCCAATCACCCTGCTCCAGCAGGGTCACCCAGGGGGACCAGGATCACATTGTCCCAGTGGGTTTGGAATCTCTCCAGAGAAGATGACTCCACAACCTCTCTGGGCAGTCTAGGCCAGGTTCTGCCACTCTCAAAGTCAAGAATTTTTTCCTCCTGTTCAGAAGGAACCTCCTGGGATCTAGTTTGCTCCCGTTGTCATTTATCCTGCTTCTGGGCACCATGGAAAAGAGTCTGGCCTCATCTTCTTGACATCCTCTCTCCTGCTTTAGCTATTTATCAGATCCCCTCTCAGTTTTCTCTTCTCTGGGAGAACCAGCCCCAGGGCTCTCAGCCTTTCCTCATCACAGAGATGCTCCAGTCCTCTCAGCATCTTTATAGCCTTTCCTGGACTCTCTCCAGTAGTTCCCAGTCTCTCTTGAACTGGAGAGCTCAGAACTGGACACAGTACTCCAGAGATGGCCTCACTAGGGCAGAGTAGAGGGGGAGGAGAACCTACCTTGACTTGGTGGCCACACTCTGCCTAATGCACTCTAGAAGACTATTGGCCTTCTTGGCCATGAGGGCCCATTGCTGGCTCATGGTGAACTTGTCCACCAGCACCCCCAGGTCCTTCTCCACAGAGCTGGTTTCCAGCAGGTCAACCCTTCACCTGTACTGGTGCAGGGGGTTGTTTCTCCCCAGGTGCAGGATCCTACACTTGCCTTTGTTGAACTTCATGAGGTTCCCCTCCACCCAGCTCTCCAGCCTGTCCAGCTCTTGCTGAATGGCAGCACAGCTCTGGTGTGTCAGCCACTGCTCCCAGTGTTGTATCATCAATATGAAGCTACATGAAGTCAATATGCCCTAGGAGATCAGTTCCTGTAATTGGGGAAAATAGATGAAGGTGTGATCAGAGGAGCAGTTCTTAAGGTACTGATGAGGCACCACTGCTGACTGACTTTAACTTGTTAAAAGCATTACCTGGCATGAGGTGATTCAGAGAAGCAATTTTGATTCAGGTTTGACAGAGCAGGTTCTTTGAGAAAAGGTGAGATTCCCTTGCCAGTAGAGTTAGACTGAGAAAGACTTGAGCTCATATGAGTCTAGACTTTTGCCCTTTAATGATAAAACCCCAAATCTATGTACATCTGTTGTTGAGACTGAATGGAAATTCAGGTTTGGATTTTTTTTTTTTTTTCTTCAGTAAGAAGCTGTGCAAGAAGCTTGAGACAGCAAAACAGGTTTTTGTCCCTTGCAACCTAAAAGGTTTCTTTATTGTATTAACAAACTGTGTTGAACAGCTTTCAAAGTTAGGATGTTACGAAACAGATGGAGAAAGACCACTTAAATGCAAGGCCTCCTTTCTTTTGACCAATTAATACTGGTGAGATTTAGGACTTGCAGAAACACTCAAGCAAGAATCTAAATTAACTAAAAATGTGATTTTTAACATGGATTAGTCAAACTGCATTAAGCCTCTGGGTGGTTAATTGTAGTCAGAATTAAACTGTCCTTAATTTGATATAGCTGGCTTCATTTCCAAAATCAAATTCAAGTTACTTGACTTCTGAATAGAGATTTTATTAATCTGCTTTCAAAGTTAATTCTTAAATGCTGATGTTTACACAAGCTCTTGATAAATACAGCAGCTTTAGAAAGAGTTATTCCTGTCCTAACTCAGTTGAAGCATCAGCGTTGGTTATTCCCACATGTTCAGTGGTCCCCTTTTGCTAAGAAATTTTTACCAGGTGCTCAAAAATATTTTCATTCTTGTCTTAAAGATCCTGCATTTTCTAGGGGATTGAATTGCCAATATTTTTATTCTGAGGATGTTATAAGCTCTGATTTATTTCTCCTGAGCCACTTGGCAATCTCTCCAGCATCACTTGTTTCACAGCTTCCTACCAACACAATCCAATTAATGCTTTTGCCTTTGGTTTCCGGAAAGCAGAGTCTTATCACTACTGTCTTCAAGGTGCAGGCTGCATTCAGGATGTACTCAAGGTAGTGCTGATGAGTGAACCTCAAAACTTCCAGATTCCCAAAGAGTTTGGATAATCATCAAAAAATCTGGATGTTTATCTGAACCATATTTAAGCCATTCCAGCCCCTCGGGTCTGCAAATTTAGGTTAGAAATCTTTTACGTCAGACTCCTGGTATTTCCTGTTTCTGACAAGGCCAGATATGCTCAAGTGTCTCTTTGAGGTGCTCTTTGTCTCCTGTTTTTACTACCGTTACAAGGTTATCAGGTCACCAGCTCTTGGATTCTGGTTCAGGAAAAGCCTTAAACATGTTCTTGGTCTTAAGTATAAAACAAAACAACAAAGACTAAGAAAATGTGCTTTAAAGGAATGAGATAAACAATAGGAAAATATATCAGAGGCAGAAAGAAGTTATGACAGCTGGGGTGCACATGACTGATTTGAGACAGCAGACATCCGTAGATCATAAGCCTTTGATTAGCTTGTGGGAGAGAGGAAAGTTGCTTATAAAATGCACAGAAGTCACATGAAAAATTGAATTAAGAATGTAAGTGAACATGAGAAAGTGCATTTATGTTCAATTTATGGTTTGCATTAAACTTCACCAAGAAAGAAGGAATATAAATATTGTATACAAAAGTATGGAAACTGATTAAAAACAAACAAACAAACCAAAGCAAACCCCAAACACAATAAAACATGTCTTGACCTTTGTTGAAGATGAGAAAGAAATAAAACTAAACTTACGCTACAAAAATGCGTGAGCTGTTAGGGCTCCCTATTACCCTCTTTTTCCTCTGGAATGAACTCGTTCTCTTAATCAGGCCTCCAAGTTCAGGCTTGTGGGTACTGCAGGTATGTCTGTTCTGGGTTTTCTACAATTACAGGTCTCCAGTTTAGAACATAATTCATGAAGGGCTCATTTTAGGATTGAATTGCTGAAGAGGCAGAAGAGCAGGAATGTGTAATCATCTCTCAAGCTACTGGATTTTAGGAAGTGCATAGAGCAAGGACACTGGCATCTCAGCTCCTAATGCAACCATCCTGGCTGAGGCTCTGTGGAGGAAAGACGTAACTGTAGAGTAAAATATTAATCTCAGCTCAACTGAGAATGACAAGAAAAGAAGTTTTCTTTGTGAATCTAATAAAATTTTAAACCCAAGCTAACTAGTGAAGAAATATCTGAAATTTGCCTTTCAACAAGAACAGCTTTCATGTAAACTCAGCTGAAGTCTTCTATGTGATAAAATATATAACTTTTTACCAAACAGATATTATTTTAATCTTTGTCCTTGAAGCTAACAAATTAACTTTCTCTCTGATTTCCCCATTTGTGACAGCCTCTGGCTGTGTTTTTACTGTCGTAACAGCTTCTGGCAGACTGAGTGTCTCTCACATTCACTACAAAGTAAACAGGATTTTTTTCCAAGGGTAACTGGCTGGGCTCCAGTGGAAGAATGCAAGTTATTCATATGTTCTGGTAGACTCATTTCTGCTTAATATGGTCTGTTTTTATTGTAGATTTTATGAAGAAAAAAAAAAAAACAACAAAACTTGTGAAATATTTTCAGTCCCTTGGGATTATTTTCTTCAAACATGTGGGAAATTACCTCTCCCCCTCACCCCCAGCACATAGTTACATTGCTATTTGTCCTGACTATGTCCATTTTTTTTCCACCTTCAGTCATCAGAAGCTGCCAGGAGGTTACCAAGATACAACTAGAACACATTATGTTATTTTGAGGCCATAATTGATGTTGCAGACAGGCACAGCAATCAATCCACCACAGGTCTGGTGAAGGTCTGCTGGAGCACCAGCAGCATTGTCGGCCCTGCAGATAGATTCCCCTTCCCAGCACAGGCAGCAGCAGCAGGAAGGAATTTCTTTCTGTGCCATAATGGGGAGAAAAGTACTTCAGGGGTTCAAGCAGATTCAATATTAACAAGACAGACAGGGTCAGGCAAATCCTGCTCAGCACCTGTGTCTTTCATGGCCTGTGGCACCAGCAGGTCCCAGGTACCCATGCAGCAAAACTCACTCACCGGGTTTTTCCTGCTTTTGTCTGTTTTGGCCTCTAAAGCTGCTGGGTTTACTTTGCGGTTCTTTCTGTTTCAACGAGCTGAACAGCCCTTTGGTACTTTCCCAGGGACTTGTGGGAGTATGTGGGATCATTCCTGTCTACAGATAGAGCAGGGGGGGTACGTACCAGCAGGGGGAAAGCTATAAAGCTGAAGGCAGGTATTGACATAAGAACAAAAGGATATCAATTGTCCCAGCATAAGCTGGAAATTGGATGGAGGCTTCTAAACAAAGTAACAAGGTCCTTAGAAGATTTTTCTAGCAGAAGGAGAGAGGGAACTTGATGCATTAAGAAAGGAGTTATATAAGAATTATAAAAAAATACTGTTTGTGGTGAAAGGAATCTAAATTTGATGAACAGGGAGGTTCATTTCAAAATTTTCTCTTTTCTCGGGTACACAAGAGCAACTCTAGAATCTAGACTATAGTTGAGGACCATCAGAACTTGGATATTGCAAAATGGGTGGATTGTTAAGCCAGGCAAAAGTGTTATAACTCCAGCTGACATACTGAATAAATCATCTGCTTATAACTGCAAACTGCTACTCTCAAGGCACAGTGGTTTGTTTGTTAATAGGTGTACAATTCAGGACATTTCATTAAAACCAGGAATAAATTGAGTATTTCATTTTAATATTGTACTGTTTCTATAATAGCTTTTAGCTTGAACTTTCAAGCTGCTTTACCATCAAAACTGACTTATGTATTGCAAAACTCAGCCTATATATTGTATTTTATCTGATTTTGTGTATGGGGAATGCAGACAACAGGTGATTTCTCCCATGTCACTCCAGAAGAGCTATATAAGGGTGAGTCACAGAACTTTTTAGCACTGCATTTTTCTGTGGAAGACATCCTGTAGAAACTGCATGCAAGGAATGATGGCCATCAAACTTAGCACGCAATTGGTCAGGGCCTGCTGGTAAACTTCATGGGATATTTTGTGGCTAACATGATAGCAGCTGAGCAGAAAATGTTTTTCTTCATCTGCCCTTTGGTTTGAGTTGAGCAGACAGGTTTAATTCAGTCCAATTTGTTCCAATCACCTCTCTTCCCACTTTCTGTTTTTCCTTTGGATGTTCAAGTGCCCATCTTTTGTTTCCACTAATGCTCAAAGAGGAGGTTTTAATTTCACATGAAAGAGCATATTGATGTGTGGTGCCGGGGATTTACACCAGCATTGCTGGCATACTCAATTCTCTAGTTTGGCTGCCTGGATGTATTTGGAAATGAGGGTATTAAAAAGAAAGGGGAGAATATTCACCCTAATACTTAGCATTCTGGGGTTCTTCTAAATGTTCAAAATGTTGTCCAGACGTCATCTAAATAATCTTATTATCTTTCCAGGGAATGGTAACGTAAGCCGAGTTTATCTCCTTCTCTGATACTGAAGTAAATTGCTCTAGGCCAGCAGTGGTAGAGGGTCGTTTTCTCTTATCACTGCCTTCCTTCTGAAATCACTGATATGAGTACATCTCTGCAGGTTTGCTGTGGACAGCAGGAGGAACGAGGAAAGGATGCTAGGAGAGAAAGCAGGGTGCAGACAGCTCAGAGATAAGAGCTCCCTGTGGCTGCATGTGTCATAGGTTAATCATTTTGATACCTGTAGACCACTGCCAATTCATGCTTAGCAAGCCTCATTTTTGATGTCTTTCTTCATCAGGAGGTGAGCTGAAAGGAAATGAAGTAGACCTATATCTTCACTGAATGTCAGGAGTATAACCAATCACATAAAATGTTTATGATACACAGACAGAGAAAACAAGGTGGCCATGAGAGGAGGTGTACTCAGCCCATTGTTCTAACTGGAGGGTGATATTTAATTGTTTTTCAAAGGGAAAACCAGAGAAGACCATTTCTGGCACTAGTGAATTTTTTTTTTAGATATCACAGCCACTGCTGTACCCCACAAAACTGTTAGGATTCCTTCTACCAGCAAACTTAGAGAAGCCTATATTTATGTACTTTTCAAGACTGAAGAAAAGCATGCCACTCAATTTAACATCTTTGTGTGAAAAGGGTGAAAAGTATGTACCTTGACTGCAGAATTTGTTCATCAAGAGGGTCCTGAGTCTGCCTTGGAAGTAATGCTACATCTTTTCTGCTCCTAAAGCACTAACTCATCAGCTCCTGCACCAGAGAATGGATAACATGCCTTTAGGCACCAGGATTTTTGTGCCAGAAGCTTTGTCCAAAGGTTGTCACAGGTCAAGAAATATTTTATTCCTCTCCTTCATGTTACAAACAACAGCAGATGGGGGAACCATTCCTACATGGAAGATGTTGGTAGGGGCTGGAAGGGACCTCTGGAGATCACCTCCACAAAATTTTTGGGAACAAAAGTATTTTTAAGGCAATCTATACAAAGCGAATGTTTCATTGAGGATGAAACTAAACTTTTTTCCCCCTCCTTGTTAAAATGTAGATTTATGACATTGTATCTGAATGAAAAACATTTCTAATAATTTCAGTAACAAATGAGGATACAAGGTGGTAAGTGTGTACCACCTGGTGAGACTACAACTCAACGTAAGTTGGCTGGTAGAAATGATCCTGGGTGTTTGCTCATCTTGGTTTGTATGTAAGCCTTGGGAGAGGTTGGTGTTCGTTCAGTGCTGTTGACTAGTCTGTCGTGTTCTCTGAAAGGTTTGTGTGGTTTTTATTTTCCATTTTCTCTTGATCTATTGTCTTTTCCTCTCTCATGGATGTTCACTTTTTTTTTCCTCCTACTAGAGGTGAACTAATAGTCAAATATGGGACAGATTCCCGTTGCTTGGATAGAGCCCATCTCATTTTTCTTAGAGAAGCATTACAAATCAATTTTAATTCCACAGAAATAATACAAAAAGTAACTGCATTGCCTCTCTTTAAAACTGTTTAGCTCTCTCTCCCTCTCTGTTTCTCTTCATTCCCCCCATGACTTTCTTTTCAAAGCATGATAAATTCCTTTCCTTGTTCTGGGTGTTTTCATCCACTTGTAAAATTCACTAATGAATCTTTTGTAAAAGTATTAGTCTGATCTTTCAAGCAATAAATGGGAGTAGAAAAAATGACAAAGCCAGAGTTCAGGTTTCTGTATTTCACACAAACCAGTTAATAACATAGTATTTTAAGTACAGCCTTTCCATGCATCTGCTTTGTTGTTGCTTTAGGTGTTTCCTATATCAGCTCTTTGAAAACAAAGCTTTGTGTTAAGCTGCTGGCAGATGTGGGTCTCTCCAGCAGGAGGTTGAGAGAGGAGCGAGGTGTAATGTAACCAAAGACGAAGTAATGACTTATAAATAACCATTTAACCATTTCAAAACCTTAGTGTGTTTTGATGATCTGTCCATTTGGGCAAAGAAGTTTCCAGCTCTCCTGCTGTCTCATGTCCATTCAAATGACACAGGGTGAACACATTTCCCACTTGCATGGATTTCAAGCTGTAAGATTCGATGAAGTCATCTTTTACTTACCAGAGAGATGCTGTAGCAGATTCCCGTTATACAGATGGTACAGTGCTGTCACAGTTACACAATTTCTACTCAGAGAAAGAATTAAAGATAAATTTTTAAAAGGTGTCTTCTCCCAGAAACCTCAGAAAGGGCCTCACGTTCTGCACATTGGCCATTCTCTCAAAATCAGTGCCTCGGCACAACGTTGTTTTGATAATCCCTTTAGGAAGAAAACAATAACCACAATAACCACAAAATCCACTCCCTGTTTAGGTCATTGTTGTTTTTTGGTTTGGTTTGGTTTTTGTTTTGTTTGCTGTAATTTATCTTTTTTTTTTTTTTTAATTTTAATAATGGCTTCTTTTAATCCCTAGAAAGCACATTTGTCCTGCCTGAGGTATGAGAAACAGAGTCCCTTCTAAATAATAACATCATCTGTGTGTTTACTGTTCTGTGTTTAATGTTGTGGTACAAAGGCAGCAGCCATATATTTGAGAAGGTGCCTGGTGCCCAAGGCAGACCTGGACATCCTGGGGTAATACATGTGCTCCTGTGGCTGTTGATGGATGCATAAACACAGATCAGGTATCCTTATGAATGCAACCACCTCACAACTGTTTGTAGCACACGCATAGACCAGCAGTAAAAGATGTAATTGGAAAGTGGAGGAGTTTGGTGAAGTTGATCTGGGTAGTATGTAAAATCCAGTCACTTTGGAGGTCCCACAATTATCCAATGCAAATTAAAAATTTTTCATGTGGCCTTCAAATGGCCATTTCACAGCAGAACAGTCTCACTGCACAGCAGAAGAAATGGTTTTCCCCTGAAAATATTGTCTGTTGATATACAGTTGCTTCTCTTTAAGCAAATCATGAGAAGACAAGGTTTCTTCTGCAATACAAAAGACTTAGAGTTACTTTGTAAAATACTTTCTAAATATTTACTGACAGAGCCAAAATTGTACCAGTGAATTCCTGCACATTGAAACTTAAATTTCCTTTATAAGTTTCTCAAGGATAATAACTTTTCGGATTGTTGTTGTTGTTATCTAAATCAAGCTAGAGTTTAAACCAAAACAAAAACAACAAGAAGAATCCCCACTTGAGAGCCACATGAACACACTTGTTGAGTTTCTCAGTTACTTTCTACACCAGACACAACAGGAGATAGCAGTGTTTGGTTTTCAGCAGTTTCTGCCTAGCTGCTGGATGTTTCATTCCCTGTGTCCCTGGGTATGCCATGGAGGAGCAGTTCCCAGAGAGAATTCAGTTCCTGTTTGGCCTCTATTTCATTAATATTTATGTACACAAACATACTGACATGCAAAACAATAGATCTTTGTCCAATGCACTTACACACATGGGCATACATGCTGCCAGCATATTGTTTTCTGCAAGGCAGGAAACGATTCCTAAGCTTTTTTTGCAGCTAGCTGGGAAGAAATGAAGAGTTCTATAGTCTTCTGCTTCAAACTGCATCCCTAGGTAGAGTCAGGAAGCTATTTCATACTTGCTTAATCGGACAAGTTCATCACTGGGCATGTGGATTGTTGGGGGAACAGTAGGATTTTGCTGGTTCTAGTACTGGCTATGAAAAGAAATCAACTTTCTAATAGGACTGAGGGCTGACCTATTTCCATGTTTTGACAGCTGATGTTCAATCCAGTTAACACCTTCTCACCTGAGGAAGAATTGGAGTCACAGCAGCCAGATGCCCCCCTGTTTTCCTCCCAGTGACGTAAGTGTAGCTATTCATAGGACAGTATTCTCTCTTTTTATTTTAAAACACAAGTTAAAACCTGAATTGTGACATCTGCCACTCGGTCTTTGAGTTGTTAAAGTTTGAAGTTTTACAGATTAAACAGTCTGGTCAATTTTTGTTATGACTGATGTTGTTGCCTTTCCTCCGTAAGCAACACAAGTTTCTTCAGTAACTTTGAGACATAGATCACTTTTTGTAGAATCCTGGTGTCTCTGGATTTTTTTCTGCTAATTTGCCTGTGCTAAAGAGCTGGTGGAATGGAAACAGTCTGTCTTTCTTTGAGAGCTTCCCGTGCTACACACCTGCTTAGAGAACAGATCCCACTGCTAGATGAGAAAAATAAAGTATATTATTTTACAGCTACAGAACAAGAGGAAATGACCTCAAGTTGTGCCAGGGATGTTTAAGTTGGAACAATTTCTTCCCTGAAAGGGTTATGAAGGCCTGGCTGGCCCAGGCTGCCCAGGGCAGGGGTGGAGTCCCCATCCCTGGAGGGGTTTCAAAGCCATGGAGATGTGGTGCTGAGGGCCATGGTTTAGTGGTGACCTGGCAGTGCTGGGTTAACGGTTGGACTCGATAATCTTGAAGCACTCTTCCAACCAAAACAATTCTAAAATTCTATAAAATAAAATATGGAGAATCCCCTAAATTTTCTTGATGGTCTTTAGAGTATTGAAGAGTGAAACATTTTCATGACATTCCAGGGGTCTTCCTACAAGTAGAAAAGCTCTTCCTGTGTTCCTAGGAGCTTGTGTTCAATTTAGTGCTGAAGTTACCTTTCAACCAGTGGGAGAAAGGCTTTGTCTCTCTGTCCTTCATAAGAGTTTAGTCCTCAATTAATGCTATTTCTATTTGATCACCATTCAAAATTTTAAAAGCCTCATAGAACTTTTCTAAAAGTGTGGATAGGGGAGGAAAGAAAGGAATATGTTGACCCCCGATGTGTCTGTTAACAAGACAGAGGTCAGTCAGGTTTGTAAGCAAGCTGGTGCTTGGTGTATAAGAGCAGTTCTGCCATCAGAGACTGAGTTTGAGAAATGCAACAGAAATTTTGAGGGCCTTGAAAGAAAAACAGGGTGAGTTAAAGCTGTGAAGATAGTGGAAAGAGTCCCTTCCTGAGAGATAGCTAGGTAGTTATTAGAAAATTTCCAGAGACATGAGACTTGGTCTAGTCAGTGCTTAAGGAGAGGTTTCTCACAGTGACTCTTCCCCATCAGTTACCAACGTTTGGAATCCTTGTTAGCATTCACAGCCTGTGGGGTATGTGATGAGCCATTTCAACATGAAACTTTCCGCTTCAGTGACAGGGGGAGTGTGGCTCTAGAGCAGGATACAGACCCATCTTAAATGGGGCTGTCATATGTGACTGAGATGTTAATTCTATGCTGTGGTATGGCTCAAGTTTTCCTCTCTGGGAATTTCCTAATTAGAAGTGTGAGTGCCTTCTGCATATGCTGGAGATACTGCATTTGTGCAGGATAACTGCTATGGCTGTGCACCATGACCATTCATCTGGCACTTCCAGACCAAACCTGCTGGATAGAGAAAGATGCCAGAAACCTCTTGGTGCTGAGAAGGCCAGTTTATTAGAAGGCCCCTTTCTTACCTCCCTTTTCCCTCCATTTCTCATTCTTCTCCATTAAACCCATGGCTGGTTGGTTCATTCATCTCAGAGTGGATGTACAGTAGCATTAGTGCAGAGAAAGTCTACATTTGAGTTTGACTTGCTGGGTCCATGGGACAACTTTAGCACCTGGAAGTATTAAGCTGGTACCTTCGAACAGGAGCTCTGAAATAATTAAGGAGGAGGGGATATCACACACAAATAAAACTATGTCAGGACAGAGAAGCAGAAACTGGGGAGAGTAAATGCCTCAGTTAAGCCTCTCCGTGTTTGCCCTCAGTGTTTCTTGTCTTGTGTTTTAATGACTTGGCACAAATGGGAAGGAAAAATATGCTGGGCATGTTGATGATAATGGAAAGTGGAGCTGTGTCCTTTCTGTATACAGAGCTCACGATGTAGATATGCATGAGAAATTTATCTCATTTTGGAATGAAAAGGATTTAGTAAACTTTTGGGAACATTCCCAGTTCTTTCTCTTCCTTAATACTCATAATGCTGTTTTCAATATAGAAGTGTAATGCTGCTTTGGATATAGAAGTGCAGATAATCTGTCTTTATTAGCTGCTGGTGATGGGTTCTTTGTTTTCACAACCATTTGAATCTCACCGAGTTTCTCTTCCATTTGTTTAAGCAGGAACTATTTGCTACTTTAGAATATTTCCAGATGGGCAGCATTTTTCAGTGTCCAGCGTGCTTTACTGCGGTAAAGAGATACAAACCAAATTTTGACCTTAGCAATTAAAGTGGCATAGGCAGGCTGTGAAAGGATACATCCCCTGGGATGGTTTTGAGAAATATTCTGTCTACAGATAAGAGACAACAAGAACACTTCTAGGGGAGCAAAGCAGGAGCAAAGCTGCTCTGCTAATGGAATAATATTAACATTTTCTGAGCCTGCAGTCTGGAAAGTTGCACAACCTCCTTGCGAGCTGAGGAGGTTTGAGCTTAGTCCCCTTGTGTTCCACATCAACAGCTGTCCAGAAGTTTCCCCTGACTGTTGAGGCAGGGACTTGTATAAGAGGAGGAGTGGGCTGAGTAGCAGGGAATTGGATGTACTGAGTTCTTCTTGAACAATGAGCTCCAATTGTGACTCTGGCAAGTTCTTGGACTGCTTTTTTTATTCAGTATCTCCATAACTAAAATGTGTTTTGAGATCTCTAAATGAAACCAGTTACATAATAGATAGAAGTTCTGACAAGAAGGAGACAGTGGAGACTATTTTAATGTTCATGTGTCATCTGCAAGCAGTGAAACTGTTAAGAAATTAAATGAACAGTGCACCTTAATCCAAGCAAAGGAACAAGTTTCTCTTCTGTTTAGTGAAGTGGATCCTTTTTATTATTTTCATTATTGTTTAACCTCTACAGTTAAATAACATCTAAAATGCATACAGTAAAAAATGGATAAGTTGGGATTTCTTGCAAGAAGCTAGCATAAATTCCAATGTAAGAGCGGAAAATGACCTGGCTCTGAGAATTCTATACTGTATTTGGAGATAGTCAGAGTATGAGCATCCTTGGGCCTACAGCTTTCATCTGGGCTGTTTGCAAAAGAGTCTGGATTCCCATTTAACTGTATATTCAGAGTGCTACCTGACTAGGAAGTGGGAAAACAAACTATGCTCTTCAAAAAGTAATGAATTAACCACTATTGAAGTAGAAAAGCTGAAGTTACCTTGGAGGTGTTCCTGGAGAAGGCTGAATTTGGCATTTAGCAAAAAAAATAGGAAAAAGGCCTGGGGAGAGGAGAGAGGTGGTGTGTTGGCACAAATTACCTTTCCCTGTTCTTTTGGTTCCTGGAATATTAATCTAATAATAAAGGAATAAATATAATTAAATCACAGAATAATTTAGACTGGAAGGGACCTCTGGAGGCCATCTAGGTCCAACCTCCTGCTCACAGAAGATCAAATTAGATCTGCTTACTCCAGGCCTCATCCAATAGGTCTGATTATCTCCAGCAATGGGGATTTCATACATTCTGGATATTTTTGACCACTTTCATTCAGAAAAGGACTTTGTATATATGTGACTGGAATTTCCCATGGTCCAACATGTGTCCACTGCCTCTTGCCATATTACTGTGCACTTCCAAGAAAGTCTGGTTTTATCATCTATGCTTTCCCATGAGGCTGCTGTAGACATCTCCCTTTAGTCTTCTCCTTGTAAGGCTGAACAAACCGAATAGATTCAACCTCTCCTTGTGTGTCTTGGGTTCTGTTCGGGGGAATGTGGTATATGGAAACTCATTGCTAAATTAATTCATTGGGATTTGCTTGGAGACGCAAGATTGTAGACTTCGGTTTTGAGGTACCTGAAAATACTATTGAAAATATCAAGTTGGTTTTGCCCTCTTCATCAAAGCAACTTTAGTCACAAAGGAATTAGTTATCATGGCCAAAGTCTGGGGCTGAGACCAGTATGCAGAAATACTGAATTTCAGCTGTTGCCTTGTCATCTATTCTAGGAAATGCTTAACAAAATAAGTTTTAATAGAAGTGATAACTTATTTTTAGAGTGCTGGATCAGTTTGTAGGTCTTTACTTACTGGAAAGATGACTATGGAGATTGATAAGATTAACAGTAAATCACATGCTAATGCTTTGCAAAGAAAATAGTCTTCCTTAAGCAATCAAAGTTGCAAAAGTACGTGATACACAGAAGCTGACTACAGGGAAAAACCCAGGTACTAGCTGCGACCAGAGAACACACACCTTGTTCGCTTGAATATATCCTTTGGTCAGAGCAGCTTGATGCTCCTGCTTTGACACAGCAGCGACATAGCCCTTCTCGATCGACGTGTAACATGAAAAGAAGTGCTATGTTGTGTAATAAGCTTTTGTGATAAGATGAGCCACGTAAAAAATCAGAAGCTTTATAGATTTAACAGCCTCTATGGGTATTAAAGTGGGTTGACTGACAAAGCAGAGGAACAAAAGATAGCTCTGAATGGAATTATTAAAGTTTGAATAATGGGGTTACATACCATTGGGTTTAGTGCACAGTTGATGGGTATGAGTCACTGTTTTCAGATTTATTTAGATTTGCATTGCATAAGGCATGTATCTGGGTAATACAGAGGAAAGTTGTGGGGTTGTAATTGTTCATACTTAATATCTAATCCCAGCGATGCTTTGCTCATAATGCAGGCCATTGCTCTTGCCAGGTTATTTAACTCTTGCAGTGGAAATCTTCAATAGTAGCTCCTGAAAAAATATAACATCTATTGAAATGTCTTTGAGAATAAAAGAGCCTTTTTTTTTTTTGAAAAGAGGATGTTGGTTTACTCTGTGCCCATTGTATTCAACCCAATAAATTCAGTGAGATATAGAAGTGGTCACACTTCTTGCACTGAGGTTGAAAATGCCTGAAGTGTTCTAACTGTCAGAATGTAGAAATGGAGAACAGAGAACAAAAATAATTCAGTTATTGTGTTGTTAAGCATTACAGTGTCCGGGCAAGGAAATCTCTCTCATCTGATTGTGATCTCTTGACATTGATCTGGAGTGAGTGGGAATATCTCCTCCTGGTCTCTCATGTATCCTGGGTAAGAGTTACACTCTATCCTGGTTAAGAGTATCCTGGGAAAGAGTTCTCCTTTTGTTGAAATGGTTGCAATCTACAGGTTTGAATGATGTGTTCACACCTTGCCTTCCAGTCCAGAGGTCAACGATATGTGACACTTGTAATTTATCACATTTGTTTTGAAAGGAACTTCACAGGAGATGAACCCAAAGCTTGAATATTGTGCCACTATTCATAATTGGTGAGTCAGAAATCGAATGTCCCTTTCTGATTTAGGCATAAACATCTGCATGCATGCCAAGGCTCTATTTTAAACGAGTCTTTTTTACCTGTCAGTCCTTTTTACCTGCCCTTCATTATCTGTCAGTATTCTTAATATTTAAAGAAGGATTTATTTCCTTCAGTCCAGTAGTTCTGCATCTGGCAATACCCAAGAGCAATCTGAGTTTTTTTTCCTGTTCAGATTAATCTGTTTCATACATGTTTGGGTGTGAGTGCAGGATGATCAGGGGCGTGTCAGTCTAGCATATTCCAGAAGTGTTACATTTCTATGTTTCTGTACAATTTTGCTAATACTGTTTTCACATGTGGTCATATTGATGCTCCTTTTAGGTTTCTCTACACAGGACAATTAAGAATTTGACTAATCTCTTTGTCAAGCTGAGTATTTTTGTCAGTTTTGGGTTAGGAACAATAACAACCTCATGCCTTTCAGAAAGCCTGTTCTGCCCATAGTGAGGTGTTCCTCGGTTTATTGCTGCCTATCAGCCTTAGAGAATTTAAGAGGACCAGAAGAAAGAAGTCTGGGCAAAGGTGACGTCTTGCAATATGTCCTATTGTTTCTATTTAACAGTTGGTAAAGAAAATATCAATATTACTGATTAGTGTTTCTAAACCTTGAGAGAAAAGTGAAACTCCTTCAAAAATTTCTGTTAAGTAGGAAAGTATAATATCATATCTATTTTACTGTCAGAGAAATGCAGCTGTAAGTATTTCTTTCAAAGCCATAAAATGAATCTGTTTTGGAAGCTGAAGTTTATAGCTAATGATTCTGATTTATATTACTTTGTGTTGTGTGTCATTTGTTCCCCCCCACCCCTTTTCTTTTATTAAGGAGAAATAATAGGAATCTATAAAATAGTATAAATGGATGTTTTCCAAAGCAAATCTTCATTCCCAGACATCAATCTCTAGCTAAGAATCTCTGTCAAAAATATGAATGGCTTCCAGAAACACAGTTGTATTTCTGAACACAAATGACCTGTTTCTCCTCTCCCTGTCACATCAGTCTTTGTGACACCGAACATCCCTTCCAAGCTGGAAATTACTTGTCAGCAAAGTACCATTCTCGATGCTTCGTGTACTGCATGTGGCTCTTAACTGAAGAAAACAGCACCTGACACAGCATTGCCCTGTGCTAACTTCACGAGCATTACTGGAAGAACTGGCTTGGAGCTAGAGGAACTGGAAAGCCCAGCCTCTGATCAGCAGCTGTGCATGTTCACAGCAGCCAGGCCGTTTGGGCTAATCTGTTGTAAAGGTCTCCACCTCGTGGCTGCTCCTGTAGAATGTGCAGCCTTTTGAACTAAAAGTACTATTAATAGCTTGTAGTTTAACAATAGAAAATCAAGCTGTGCACTTTGCAATTGTAGTTTTTGCTACATAGCCTGTTGAGTATCCTTAAAAACGTACTGTGATGTGAAAGATGGCTTTCAAGTGGCAGTCTCCTGGCTTCTTCTGTGACTCAGTCCTAAGAGTCATCTGAGCAACACGATTGTGGCGTCCAGTAGAAGGAGATGAGATGTGCTAGAGCTTTACACCGTGCTGTGCATCCAAACCAAATTTTCTAACTGTGCTCTATTTGCAGGGCAAATTAGTTTCACATCTGCTGATTACCCTAAACCAGAAGAGAGTAACTAAGATATGACACTTGCTACTGAGGTGTAATGAGACCTGCAAGCCCTTATGTCTAATATTTGCACAAAGAAAAGATCCTGTATTTAAGTTTTAGAGCTGACAAGTAGAAAACTTGTCTGTGAGCCCATTTGTGGTCCCGTACGGGACGATTCACGAATCGTGTATAATGCTATGGATACAGTCATGTTTCTGAGAAGATCCTGAGTGAAAAATTATGCCCCAAAGAAGAACTCATCTACAGAGAACTTGTCACTGAAATAGCTAACTCTGCTTCAAATTCATACTTTGTTGGTTTAGAGCAAGTCTGTATTCAGTTGCTGCTGGTGGGTACTAAGACCTGGACTCCTACCAAGAGGATACTGAAACAGAAGACTTGTTCCAGGATGAGGTACGTAGAACTGTGCTTGGAGGATGCTATATCCAAAGAGCCTGGTTTTGGTGATGGAATCTGCTCTTATGTGCTCGTTCCCCAGAGAACAGGATAGGAATCATAGAAAGGTTTGGGTTGGAAGGGACCTTAAAGATCATGTGGTTCCAACCCTCCTGACATGGGCAGGGACAACTCCCACTAGACCAGGTTGTTCAAAGCCCCATCCAACCTGGTCTTGAACACATCCATGGCACAAACCCTCTTTTGGCCATCTGGTCATGGTATGTGTGATGCACCTGAGGTTGTATTTGCTCTCTCAGTGCTGGGGCACAGTGCTGGCTCCTGTTGAGCTGCTGCCAACCAGAACTCTCAGGTCCTTTTCTGCAGCCACTGCTCTCTCAGTATAGACTTGTGTGTGTTTATACCTGATGGAAGGATGGTAGAAACTCTGGTAGCATTAGAGAATTATTAATTATTCAAGTTGTCATATCATACAATTATTAGTGTAATATATAAGATCAAGAAAAATCATAAACATAACCAAAGTTCTAGATGCCTTCACAAAATCTGTACTACTCTTTCACTTTGAACTAGTTTTTTCTTCAGTATTTTTAGCAAGATTATAGCCATCCCATGTGACAGAGAGCAGCCTGAGCCAGAGGATGGTTGAATCTTTGATGCTTCTCCTGATCCTGATTTGCCAACCTTCTAAAGCAGCTATGCTATGTCCCAAATGCAGTGCCTCCAAGAGAGAGACAAATGCAACTGCATTAGGCCACCCCTTTTAAGCAGAATCTGTCCTTTCATTCTCACCTCCTCCATCTCTGGCCCCTGTCTCCAAGGAAATATGAGCGGATTCTCAGCACAGGACCATACACAGCTGTATTTTCAACAGTTGTGTTTGATCATGGCAGTTGGTATTCTGAGATTACGTATATGTGATTGCTCTTGAGAGCTGGTATTCTGCTGAGATTTGTACCAACTCTAGCTCCCCACTTAATAAAGTCTTCAAATATGTTCAAAAGATAGAGCTTTGTTTAAAAAAATAAAAACAAACTGATCTTTGGAGGTCCCAAGATACCCCAATCTAGTCAATCTTCTCAACTTGTATGCATTTTCTCATTCTCTAAAAGAAAAAAACTTCATCAAGACTCTAACTAGATTTAGCTACATCAAATCCAAATAGATCTTTGCTTTGTCAAGTCAATTTAAAAAGAATGTGACAAATTAAATTCTACAGTTATTGATACACATTAAAATAAATAGTGGGTCACTCCTTGATTTCATCCACATAAACCTTCAGCAGATCATGCCCTCTGTTTCAGTATTATCTTTCTGCAGAAATCCAGTAAGAATGTAAACAACTTAGAAATTTATCTAACTTTCATTTTTTGTACAGATAACCTGCTTTTTCTCCCCAGACCTCAGTTCTCTGGCAAAATTGCCCTGGATTGAAGATGGTTACTCCACATGCTTTACCCACTGTTTCCATTTCCATGCTCAGAGAAATACAAGTGCTAGTATCTTAATCATTGAGTTGTTGTGCCTTTGAGTTTACACAAATGCTTCCTTGTTCCAGACCTCGAGATCCAGGAAATGGCTTCACATTAGATGGCATATGTCATCTGTACCTTTGTTACTACGTCCTGGCACCAGGAGATACACTTTGCACAGAAAGCAGAGCTGTGCCTGTGCTATAGAAGGAATGTTTGGTGTAGCAGTTGCTGCTTGGCTCATAAAAATGTATCTTAATAATTTAAATAGCTATTAGTCATTACAGTCAGACTTCAAAATCTGAATGTCAGGTAACAAGTAACTTTCAGCCCCAAAGGAAAAGCAAAAGCATTACAGGGAGATAACACGACTGTTTGTTAAGAGGGTAATTGTCTTACTTGAGAACTCTGTACATCCAAATTCCATTCAATACATAGAGAAACCAGCTCTAATCACTAAAGCAAAACCAGTGCACAGTTTGTAACTGGTGTCTTGCCCTGAAAACATCATCTTATTATCCTGGCTCTTTCTGAAAGCTGTTTGTTTGTTAAATAGTTTAAAATGTTGCAGAACAGACTCCAAATCAGTGAAATCAAATGCCTTTGTTTCAAAGCGGTTACTGAAACCTTAGAATATTTTATTTTGCAAGATATGGCAAAGCTTCTGTTTCCAGATGGACTTCCTAGTTGAAGACATGAAAGAAGAGTCTCTTCATAGAATCACAAGATGATAGAGGTTGGAATGGACCTCTGTAGATCTTGGACCTCCTGATAAGGCTATCTACAGATCCCCTAGGATCTCTGGCCATCTCTAGTTATATTGAAAGAAAGATTAATGAACACAAGATGACAGGTGTATTTTTGCCCCTCTTTTCTGTCAAGATCCTTCCGCGACTCACCAGATGGAGTTCTTTCTTGAAAGGCACACATGTGATCAGAAGACAACTCCTAAAGGTAATATTTCTCTGCAGCATCGTGGTTTTTCATGAGTGGGTTTAGAAGCAAGAAGCACTTTACCAAGAACAAAACATGCAGCAATAAAAACTCTGTAACTGCAAAAAATAGTGGGAAGAAAAAAAAAAGAAAAAAAAAGAAAATGCTGAAATAGTGAAAAAAATCACTGAAATAAGCATCCCAAAAAGGCTGCAGAGAAACTCTGATCACAAGAACATTCGCAGCCCCTGCATTACTACTGCTGATGTTATTAAGCAGCAATAAATTTTATCTTGGCATTCAAAAAGTGTAACAGAAAAAATCTGCTCATGAATAATTTTATCGTACATACACAAATTTATATTTGAAGTTATTAAAGTGTGAAGACCTTAAAAATCTTTACAACATGTCAGGAAGACTGGACAAAGTGAATATGTGTGTTTTACAGATACTTGAAATATACTGTAGGCAGCAGATTTAAAAAAGAAAGAAAAAAGAAAGTTTAGTAGCAATAGTATCTTTAAAAAAAAAAAGAAAAAAAGAAAATAATATCCCTTTTGCAACTGTTAAATTCACTTTCATTTAGACAAAATGTAGCTGACAGACATGTAAAGGATATTTTCCCTTAACCTCTGCTAGTATTCATGCCCTGGAAAGGCGACCTCTCTCCATTATACTGACTGGATTCTAAACTCCACAAAAATGATGGTTTTTATTTGCAGGCACAGACAGGTTGAAAGAGTCATGCAGAACGTTGCCAGCATCCCTATGGACTCAAGCAGTAGTCCTGCTGGTCTAGTCCTTATATTTTTGGAATTATTATGCATGCCAATATAAGTGGCATCCTAGCCAGTGGGTCCAGAAAGCCTCATAATAGAAACTGAGGAAATAAGAGAAATGAGAAAGCTGATTAGACTGCATCTAGTCAGTCGTGTAGCCTCTCGCACAGTCTCTCATATCGAACTATCAGCTTACTCTGGGTCTGATCACATTGCCTGTGTAGAAAGCAATGGTCTGATCTAAGGATGGCTGAAGATGAAGCAGAAAAGCCCATTAGTCTCAGAGAGCTGCAGTTCAGGCCAGTAGGGTGTTATTGTTTATATTTAATTGTAATCAGTGTTATTTCTGATGCCTTTCTACAGGCAACCTTTTGCTTTTGGACCCAGGAACTAGAAGATGGGAGGTAAATCTAATTTGAGGAGAAAACCACATGTCAAGAACAGAGCATTTAAACAGGAACTTGTCTTTTTAAGCATAGCCATGATCGTTTTCTTACAAAACTCAGGAACTTTTTTTTGTCTCTAGGCCAGCAGCTGTTAGCTGAAGGAACAATTAGTTCTCCCAGCTCAGCTAATGTTAGTTATCCAGGATATAAACTTAAAATGATCCGCTGGGATTCTTCAGAGAGTGCTTGTCATCAAGTCGTACAGAGTAAGGACAATATGCAGCTAACTCGTTTGGACCAGAGACAAACCACAGGCAATGACCAAAGTGTCACTTGATGCTCTACTGAGTTAGAGTAGAATGGGCTTGCTTGTCTCACGTGCCACTGTGGTTTGGCTTTGAAACAAGTTTCTCTCTCACAAGTTAGACTTTATACAAGAAGTTTAGCCCGTGACATGGCACTGGCAAATCTCATTTCAGACTGAGGTCTTGAACTAGTGACAGCAACCACTGCTGTGCTCCAACAGCGGCTGAGGGATTCAGCGACCATAGGAAAATTACTGCTGCTGCTCATAACTGGCTTTAACCACTACACTGCTAGTCCATGGGAGGGGGGGTTTGCTATGCTGTATCAACTCCATGAGGTCCATATGGAACCTCATTTTGCACCCCTATAGCTGTGGACAAGCTTGTTGGCTTCAGTGTGTACTTTGTAAGGTAAAGCTGAAAAGACTGAGGGCTGTGTGGATCAGCTGCAGCTTGGGGTATTTATACAATTAGATTTTCTCCAGTCTCAGAAAATGATCTTGGAATCTTGCCAATATAAATTGGTTTATAACTTCTCAGATAACTCCTGCTTTTAGTTAGTCTGGAAGTATTATATGAACAGAGTTTTTTAAGGGTACCAGGATCAGAATTCAGTTCTGAGCAAATGCAGAAGCTTCTGAAGCATGTGGAGAGCAGGACAAACGGAGGGAAGAGCTGCCTGATGGCTCCAAGCTGCTCAGAGAAGTCTGGCTTCTTCCTGTCACAGCATCTTAATGAGTGGGCATCGGTACAAACCCAATGTAGAGTTTGACAAGTAATTAATTTTCATTCATCTGGAGCTTTATACGGCAAACCAGGTCCATTGTTTTAGTTTTTACTGAGGAAATATAGTACCCTTCCTCCATGACTCCTTTCTATAGTCTCTCTGAGGGTCTAACAGACTCACAATCTGAGCATCATCATCTCTGGAGAGGTAAAAAGAAAACAAATAAACAACAAAAAGCCCCTTTCTCATACTAACAGCTTTCACAATGACATTTCTAGTCACTAAACACAGTAGAAGGCACCATTCTTTCCTTTCTGTCCTCGCCTGTTTAAACAGCTGGGTTTTATGAATAGAACACTAGAGTCTTCTACAGTTGTGTATGGTGGAAAAAGTTTCTTTACACAGTGGTAGGCTACCAAGTGACTACTAAATAGTATGTGCTTTAAAGGACACTTGCACACTAAAAGGGCAGGATCTGATAAGGACAGTTGTTACTTGCATCATAGCTCCCCGGTAAAGATGCTGAGTGTATTTGTCACACATAAGGAATGTATGAAATGACAGGTGTCAGAAAGTATGTTGCATGCAGGGAGAGCTGTGGCTCATGGTCTCCACCTTTTATAGCTGGAGGCTTGTATGTCACTCTGTGTTCTTTTGTTGTTCGAGCAGACTTTCTCCTGCTTCTCATAGTGCCTGAAGAAGAGAAAATCTGAGCCATAATTTTGAGTGGCAAGATGTATTTGTAGTGGGAGTGACTGGAGTATCTAGCTGGTGGTAAATACAGAGCCTTGTAGGACATACTAAATTATTTTATTTTTTTTGTCTAACTAAAGCAATTTGATTTTCAACAAAATAAAAGCAAATGGCTCATAATAACTGGAACATGATTACCAAGACTGCTCATCTGATTCAAAAAGGATCTGGATCAGGACCTGTGCACTTGGATGTAACGCTGAAGTCTGAAGGATGCTGTCAGCACCGGGCCAAGCATCTCACACATCACTGGTCTCAGAGTCCCTCTCTGTGGAGCAGGGTTGGGTGCTTGACTGGGTCCACCCTGCAACCAAACAGCAGCTGTGGTCAGAACGGTATCAGACTCAAGAGGCTCTATTCTTTCCATCTTGGGTGCAGAGCTCCTGGTTCTGATGGTTCATATTCTGGGCTCCATTTGGCTCCCCACATGTGCTCTGCATATCCATACGCATATCCATAGCCATATCCATAGGAATGGATGCGCACTCTTATCTGAGTGCACTTAGAAGCACTTGAGTTTTTTTGGTTGAAGAACAACTAAATTACCTCAAAATAGACATTTTATCTGGCAAATTTCATACCAGGCCATGAGTCTAACAAAATAAGTGAGACCTGAAAACTGGGTTGTAATGGAAGCTGACAGGTAACTTGATGAGAAATGATGAGTTAACCATTTGTGTATATAATGTGTGCATCCATATAACAACTACATTTTGTAAGGGGAAGCCTTTCTTATCACTATTCCCGATGAAAGGCTTTTTATTCTTAACATGAATAAAAGCTCAAGTCTATTCTTATTTAACTCATTCCTCTAACCTTAGAAAATGTGTCTGACAGAAGTGTCCCATTTTTCAGTAGAAGAAGCATTAGTCTTTAATGAAAGAAAGGATGTAAAAAACCATTCAAGTTCTAAAGAACATCTTTATTATGCCAAGAAGAGTGGGATTTTGGAGAGCATAGTCCATTTGGGTAGTAAAACTATCTCTCCACTACCTAGAGGTCTTGGAAAGTCATACTTGGTAACTGCTGGGGAGGTGCTAACTTATAGTCTGGCAGCATTTTAAAGGATGCTTTGGTCTTTATGGGCTTAAATGTAAAAACTGAAACTGCAGAAAAAAAAATCACTCAAAAGTGATGGATTTATAAATTAGGTGACCTTGTTCTCTTCAAATGCCAGGAAAACACCCTTCATGTGCCTGAAGATATTTAGTGCTGTGTTCCTAAAGAAATTTAAAGTAGGATATTTAATAATGTGAGAAATAGTTAAATCAGCTAAGTCTACAGAAGAAAAAAATTACAATATTGAGGTTGGAACTGTGAGCTAATTCTTTTAACACTGTTATGGGGAGGAGGGTAGGTAGTAGAAGTGCCATGCAGTTTCCAGCACAAGCTTAGCCTGTATAGACAGGTGCCCAAAATCTGGATTTACATTTGTTTTTAAACAAAATAAATTTCTGACAGGCTTCAAAGGAGCAAAGCATAGAAATCTGGAGAACTAAACATTTGTTTTCTTATTTTCTTCTTTGTTAGGCAAATGACATAAACACTCAAATTCATTTGTTGTTTCAGGGAGTAGTTTTATTTCATGATTTATGATCAAGGAGGTCTAGGTCTCTTTGACTACAGCTTGTTTAGAATACTCCTGTGGGGCAGCTCTGTTAACTGGGAGGTCTTTCTATCATGAAGTGTTAATAGGATGCAGCACCTTAACTAGCTCCTCTTGAGAAATTAAAACTAGAAGAGTTCATTCCAAGGCATGAGGTGCAGTAATTAAGCTCATGGGCTTTAATCTGCCAGCTGCATTCTGGAGGATAGCTCCTGGTATGAGAGGAATGGGATGTGTCTTGATGTTATCTATCATTTGAGTATCTATCATTTGAATATCTGTCATTGACTCCCTAACAAACCTTAAATCTGTGGACCCAAGTGGCAATGCAGCTGCCCTTTGTAACAGGGGATTATGAGATTTGAAGTAATTTCCTCTTCTTTTGGGAACTTATTCTGGCTGTCAGCCAGGAAATATTGTTGCTTGCCTGCAAGAGAAGAGATTGCAGAGCTGCATTGCTAGAATAATTCTGTTAGAGCTGTGTCAAGTATGTGATCTAAGATTCTTCTTCAGTCTATGTGGCATGCTTATAACATTAAGAAAATCAAGAATAGTTCTTCATAGTGAAAGCTGCTATTTGCATGGCATGGACTAGAATATGATGGAAGTTTTGTAGTTTCTCAGTTTCAAGAGTCTATTGTAAAAAATTCCCAAGTATTAATGAGACAACATAAAACTAACAAATGCTAGATTTTATTTGGTCAAAATGATTAAAGAAATGTATAATTGGGCCAGTTTTGAAAAAATATGCTATTTTTTTTTCTGAAATATAAATAGTACATTTGCTCTTTGAATTCTCATAAGAGAATCTCTATGTAACAAAACTTGCTTTCCAAAAAAAACTTCCTGTAGAGAGACTTGTGTAAATTTTACATACCAAACACTGGATATAGGGATGGTGTCTTTGTGTGTGTTACCACGAAATTCTGCTCATATTTTAACGTTGTTTTCAACCTTAACTGTAAAAAAAATTTCTGTGTTATATTCTCTAACTTTATTACAGATACGAATAAAAACATAGTTCTTAGCAATCCATTTTCAAAACATTTCATTCTGATTTACCAGCAGAGGGAGATAGTGTTCTTGAAGCACAACCTAAATTTGGGGCTTTTCAGAACACAGTGTGGTGGTCACTTAAGTGTTTATAATAAACTCTATTGAAAAACCTGACTTGAAATTCTTTGGAATTAAATTATTGCCAATGACAAAACTTGAAGAATACCTTTATAACAGTGCTGTGGGAGTTTAGCAAAAATTCCTACATCCATCAGGTAATCAGTCAAGCAGGAACTGTGTTTTAATGTTATCTTGTCTATTTATTTTTTACATCTACACATCTAGTTTTCTATAAATGTAATCTGATGAAAAGTTCGTGAGTGTAGTTTGATGTACATCCATGGGCATTTCTTGGAGAAACCCAGTGGGTGACAGAGGTCTCTATGGGAGATCTCCACTGCGTTTTGTTGCACACCTCTTAGAGTTGAGGTGACACAATCTAGCACTGCTTTATGGAAGCCTAACTTGGAAAAGTCTTGGAGAAGCTATTTCAAAAAACACCTTCAGGCAACAAAACTGAAATCCTTTATAATATCCTCTCTCAAAAGTTTAGATTAAAACTCTGAAGTGATCTGTGTGTAAAACAGTAGCAACACACATAGTTGTGCAGAATGTTATTGTGTAGGTGGTGTTCATCACCCATAGACCAGATGTAGGTCTCTGCTGTGTAGACGTCTCTACCTGAACTGGTCACCTCATTCTCTTTCTTAACAATAAATTACCACTTATCTGCCATTCACCATATTGATCTGACCTCCATGGACTGGAAAAGGAGCTTAAGATGCTTGGGCTGGATGTGGACATTTGTGGTCAGTGGGAGATAGTTATGTTTTAGGTGTGATGAAGCCAACACTGCCTCACGCACCGTATCTAATATACAACCACGTGTAAGGTTTGCATGATGACATGACTGTGTAAAAATAGTTTGAAATACATTCACTTTCTCATTTGATATTTAATCTCTTGAAATAGCACTCTGATACAGATTAATAAGAAACACATTCCATAGTAGCTGTTCAGACACCGTGTAAGTATTTCTGAAATGGGCAATATTTGGGCTGAGATTAAAAAGCAGAAGTGATGGTGAGTATGAATTTTTTCTTTAGTCGGGAGAATGCCAACAAAACATCTTGCAAGTAAAAAGGAAAAATTTAGTCAGTGCTGGAAACTAAGCTATAAAATCTTTTGAAAGAGACTAGCAAAACTTGTGATACTTTGCAATGGAAAAATTTTACTGAAATGCAGAATATTTTCACTTTCAAAGCTATCTCTACAGCAAATAACAGGTGGTTTGTATTTTGCTGGTCATTCCCTCCCTACAAACATTCAAGGGAGAAAGAGATACATAATCCCCTTTTACTGCCAAAGAATCTCAAAGTACAGAGAAAGGAGAATAATGATCGGGAGTGAGGTGAAATTTAGGTCTGTGCTCCTCATTATTTCTGCTAAAGATTTCCCATGAGACTTTCAGCAAGTCAGTCCTTTTCTGCTTTCATTCCTCGTTTGTGTGAAGGGAACTATAGAGCTCAAGATTATGGAGCCTGTAGATTTTGTAAGGACATATTTGTTTAGTCCATAATGCAGATAATAAAGATCAATTGAGACCAAGACTGCTTTGTCCAGTAGGGACAGGCCCTATATTTTTGATTATTTTGTTTCTTGATCCGTCATTTTATCTACTCTCTTATTTTTTTTTTTCCCCAGGTAAGCAAGGAAGCAGTAGAGCAGGTCCCAGCTTGGTCCTGGTCTTGATAGATAATTGGATTGATAAAGGCAGTGAGTCTACTTCTGAGCCACAAATGAAACTTTTCAGCCCTTTTATGTCATGATCACAGGATGATCTCTTTTATAAGACAAATGTTTTCTAACTGAAAGCGAAGTGATTTCATCTTGCAGATGAGGGATGATTCAGTGCTATAATGGGGTGAAATGGTCTCTTGGCTCAGGCACGTGGTTTGTTAAACAAACTACTCCAGTTGCTACAGCTACTTACTGCTTGTGTCTCTCACTTTTTCACTATTATGTGATATTTTGAACTGTGAACCAAACTGACATTTATATTTTATCATATTTTTGTGGAACAGAGAAAGATGACTGAAAATGGCAAAAAAAATATAGTATCTCTGTAGGACTTGTAGGTTCTTTACAATGTATAATGCATGACATCTTAAAAATGTCTCATTTTTGCACATTTCACTGAATCTGGATTATATAATAAAAGCATCAATTCCTACAGAGAGGTGATCATGTTAGAATCCCAGCATTTGTTTCCTTAACAGAAGCAGGTGGTTTCTGGTCATGTGGATTTTGGATAAAACTTACAATATACGACCACTTGGAAGACTCAGAAGTCAGAAGGCAAACAAAAATTAAAAACATGCCTTTTTTTAAATATTAAATCATAGTTTTTGTATTGTTGGCAAAGGTGATGCACTGCTGGCTATGTAACATATCTCACAGGAAGATGTGAATCTACAGTGACTACAAGACATCGAGGCATGGAGATTAGGGTATGAAGGCCATCTTGTCCTGCCTGCAGAATAACTTTTGGCTGTATGAGGAAAAATGCCTCAGTCACTGAGAAGAAAGACAAGCTGAGTGCTCCAAGTGCACTGTCAGAATGTGAGACCAGCTGCACAGCTGAAAAATAGAATTCACTGCCTTGACAAAAGGTCAGTGTTTACTTGATCACTTTGAGGTTTGGTTTCTCATCATATAATGGCCTTCATGTGACAAATCTCTCACCAAAAGCAGTGCTGGTTTGTTCATGGTTTAAAGACATGAATGTGAAGATTTTGCCACATACAACCCAAGATGAATTTTATCTGTCTTCACTCTTTTCTGCCCCTCATCTATCTCTCCTTGCTGATCTGTCTGCAGCAGCTCTAGTGAGCTGCCTTACCTGGCTTCAGGCTCCTGATCATACCTGCTAATTCCAGTGGTGGCATTTCTCTCTTAAGATGGCATTTTAACCCTACCCTTCCCCAAAGCACCATAGTTTCTGCCCAAGCACTACTGCAAAGCACAGTATTTGATACCTAAAATATTATTCCCAGGCTTAGAGTAGTGAATGGCTTTAATAAATACCAAGTTGTACCTCTTACATGCAGGACTGGAGTGTCTATGTACATAAAATACAAAGACAGGGCTAAAGAGTGGATAAGAAAACACTCTGCGAACTGGAGAGGTCTTACTATTTATAATACATACACTTCTCATGGGGAGATCCAAAGCCAAATACCCCAAACAAAGAGAAAGGATTCCCTCCTGTTTGACAACAATTAATCAAGTTCAAACAAAGAAAAGATGAAAAAAAAAAAAGGAGTGGTATTTTGAGGAGGAGTGGGAATAAAAGCTTTAAATGTGTCTGGTGTTCCAGAGGAAAAAAAAAATATTGTCAACTGCCTGTGACAAAAGAGATCAGAGTATCTGGTATACGTGCAGAACTTGATGACTGGAGAAGAGGTGTCGTGAGAAAGAGCTCTGGTAGATGCAGCCTGCTGAGAGTGGTCCATGGGATCCCAGGAAGAGAATCTGTTTTGGTATCAGCAGTTTGCTCTGTAATTAGAGAGTAGCATCAGCTTTAAAAACAATCATTGTGATGTTCTCCTTCAGATGGAAACTGCCGTTTCTGAAGTGGATCCGTGTTTACTATGAATGACAATGACACCGGCAGCTCTTTCTTCATTAACAGCCATTGAATAGTAATAATCTTTAGCTGCAAATTACAAAACAGAGCAGAACCAGGCACAAGCTCAAAGGGTGAAAAATACTTTATTTCCTAAAGTATATTTTACCCAAATCGTATACATTTTATGCTTTTTATTTGGTACAAGCTAGGAAGAGAGGAGTTAAATGCTTTAACTTTCTACTCCACCTCATCTAATAATTTACAACTATCCAGGATAAATATACAATCATAACTTCTTAGAACAGTTTGGGTTGGAAGGACCTTTAAAGGACATCTAGGCCAGATGGGTGACACTCTGCTGACACAGGAGTGGCAGTGTGTGTGTCGTGGGGAGGAATTAAGTCCATGTCCGTTTAATTCTTCTATGCTACCAAATTGCATAAACAAAATGTCAAATTCCAGCCCCAAAATAGGCATGAAAAGAATATCAAGGTTAAGTTAGAAACTCTTAACATGAGGAAGTCAGTCTCAAAGTGAACTGGAATGGACAGTGTATAAAAGAGATACTGAGACTCTACTGGGAACCATGAAGGTGGCAGCAGCTGTGGCACAGCCAGGTCTGCAGGGAGGTGGGGGACCTCTCCCCACTGGTGTACCCCAACCCGCTCCCCATCCTCTCCAGTCACCCATCCCAATACCCTCCAGGTGTTCCTGCTGTTGTGTGACAGTGGCATGGGCCTGACCTCAGCCTGCTTTTGCTTAGTTATTAGCCTGGCATGCTGTCAGCACGCTGACAGAAGAAACAGAGTGATGTTTTATTGTCAATTGATGATTCTTTGGCAATCTATGAAAATAATTTCATTGGAGAAGAAAAAAAAAAAAAATTGTTCCTTTTGCTACAGGGTTTTTCTTCCTGCAAATTTCCAAGGCCTGCTGTGAATAATAGTGTTAGAGCTTCCAAGCTTCAAGGGTATTTTATAGTGGAAAGTGTTAGGCAACCAAAATAAATATCAGTTTCCACTGTTATGAAATAAGGATTTTTCTTTATGTTGTACCTCAAAACCCATGTTAAATACTATTTGCTTTTAGAGATGCAGCAGTATGTGTCCAAAAGGATTATTTTTTTCGTCAAGGCACTAGGTTTGTTCTAGCTCCTTTACATTTCAATGAGAAATAATTTAAGACAGAAAGAATATGATGGCTTTGTGAGGAAAAAATGTAACAGGCATTCATCTTCATAACGGGATGAAGGAAATCCTGAAATCCAAGCACTGCCAGTCTCCAGTGTGTTCAAAATACGTATTCTACTTCACGGCTTGAACGTATCTCTCCTTAGAAGATTTGTGAATATTTCTGACAAACCTGGTCTGAGTTTTCTGCTAGCAGAGTTACAGATGAGGCGAGTTTTCCATGGTTTGGGGTTTTATTGCGAATGCTTTGCACAGCTCTGGTTATGTGCTTCCTTCTCATGACATCAGTGCTGAAGGGGAGAAAGAATGTAAACATCTGTTTTTTATAATTCAATTCCAGGCTTATAACTTGATTAGGAGAAGCAATGTTTCTACAGGATTAATTTTCCAGTCAGAATATGATGATTTTCAGTGAGCAGTTTCAGCATCAGTTTTAAGATTAACAAAATAAGGAGGGAATCTAATGAGGTAAATGCTGCTTCATGCTCTACTTTTCCTGCTGTGCACCTCATCCACCTCACCTACCCCACCGAAACCAAAGGATGCCATTTCCCTCCACTAGATGTTTCAAAAGATGGCCCATTGCTCCCCACAGCATACGATACAGCTGATGGGAAGGGACGATTGTGATAGCAGTGCCAAGGTGAGCAGGAGAAAAGAGGATTCAGATCCTGGTTCTGCCCTAAGTCCTTTCACAGAATCCCAGCATGGTGGGAGTTGGAAGGGACCTTTGGGTATCATCTTCTCTGACCCCCCTGCTCCAGCAGGGTCACCCAGAGCAGAGGGCCCAGGATCACATTGTCCAGGTGGGTTTGGAATCTCTCCAGAGACAGAGACTCCACAACCTCTCTGGGCAGCCTGGGACAGGCTCTGCCACGCTCACAGCAAAGAATTTTTTGCTCCTGTTCAGATGGAACCTCCTGGGTTCTGGTTTGTACCTGTTGCCCCTTGAACTGTCAACCCAACTCTGGTGTTGGATCAGCGACCAATGACTGGATTTTCAGGAGGTGTCTGTTGGGAGGTAGGTGCATCCTTAAACAACTACGGAGCTTTGAGGTGTGTGTATATATACATATATGTATGTTTATATACATAGCCTTTAACCTCTCCTATTGCAAAAGTAGGGATGAAATACCACTCTGGCCACTTTCTTTTCTTCATTGTCCAGTCTTCTTCTTGCACCTGAGCTTGCCAGTGCCTGGAGCTGTGGTCCTAATCACATTTTGGGGTCTTTACTACCCACTTTAATAGTCACTGCAAGAATACATTCCTAGGAGCTGAGGAAGACTGAGGCTGGAAGGGGCCCCAGGAGGTTCAGCCTCTGGGTGTCAGGTAGTGTTTGTGGAAGCGTGACTGAAGCTAGGGCAGCAGGCCACATAGGAGGGATTTCAGTCACCTATTTATAATGATTAAACAATAAACAGGCTCATCTACTCTGCTAGGGATGACCTCGAGTCAGCAGCGCCCTCCTCACCCCTCGGCAGGTGAGAGCACAGGCTTCGCTCCGCGATGGCCCGGTCCACTCCTCACCCTCCGGCGCCCCGTTCCCTCCGGGGCGGGGCTCGGGACGAGCCGGCGGCCAGGTGCGAGGGGCGGCAGCAGCCCCGCTGCGGGAAGGGGCCCTAAGGTGAGGGGCAGAGGCCGCGGCGGGCCACGGGAGGCGGGGCCGGCGCTGGGCAGCAGCCGGGGCGCTCGCCGAGCTGTCCGCAGCCGGGACTCCTGAGGCGGCAGCCCCAGCATCAGCTCCTCCGCGCTCCGCGGCATGGCCGGGGCTCGGCCCTCTCCCTCGGGGCGGCGCTGCCCCAGCCCCAGCCCTGCCCGGTGAGAAAGGCGGAGCGGGGCCGCGGCGGCGCGCAGACAAAAGCTGCGGCGCTTCCTGCCCTCCGCGCTGAAGGGACAGGGCGGGCGGTGGGCGCCGGTCTCCGCGCTCCGCCGGGCCGGGCGTTACCAGTTGCCCTTCTCGGGACGTGCGCAGGCTGCCGGGGAAGATGGTTTTCGGCGGCGGCAGCGGAGCGTGGGGAGCGGGTCTGAGCGCGGTGCTGCTGCTGCTCGCCCTGTGTCCCCGCGCTGCACCCGAGCCCGGCGGCGAGGCGGTGCCGGAGGGAGCCTCCACCCTGGCCTTCGTCTTTGATGTGACGGGCTCCATGTACGACGACCTGGTGCAAGTTATCGAGGGGGCATCCAAAATCCTGGAGACGTCGCTAAAAAGACCCAAGAGACCGCTTTACAACTTCGCGTTGGTGCCTTTCCACGACCCAGGTAGGGGGTTCAGCCGGGAGGGGCGGGCGGGAGCCGGGCAGGGACAGAGGTGGGGGCCCCACCGCCGGCCCGCGAAGCGCAGCACACGCCGGGTGGGCTCGGGGGAGAAAGGAATGAGGAAAGGCAAAGGAAACCCGGGGAGCCCGGGAAGGAGCGCAGAGGAGCTCTACTCAGGGCTGGCTCTTCCTTCTAAAAGATTGGTTTTCCAGCGCTTTCAGGCAGGGGTCTGGAGCACTGAATCCTATCTCGCATCCCATGCATCTGGCATCCCAGCCGTGCGTGCCACGGGGCTCGCCGCCGCTCTAACTTCCCAGGAGCGAGGAACGTTTTGTGAACCCTCTCCGTGCGGACAAATGCCAGCAGACCTTTCAGGAGGAACCGAGGTGGGCTCTTAAGTGCGCTGTATGCACCAAAGAGCAGTTTAGGGGATCAAATACTCCTCTTAATAATTCTTACACGAGCTGAAAGTGGCTTCGGTGACCTGCTTCCCAAGCAGGGAACATACGCTAGAAACAGAACTACTACGGGTTTTTTTGGTTTTTTTTTTTCAGTGTCCTATGGGAATACACTTATGAACAGAGATAATGCAGTTGCACTTTTCCTCCAGTCTTCCTGTCCCATGTTTGCATTCAACAACTTGCACTGAAATGATCCAGAAGCTTTATTTACCATAGTGGTTTTTTAAAAAATTCTTCCCCCCCATATTACATCCCCCCCCAGCATTATTCCTCGCACGTTCCTCTGCTTCAGCATCTGTTTTCTATTCCTTTCCTAACCCTTTTCTCTGGCTTTCTTCCTTTTTCCTTGTCAAATATCTTCTGGTGACTTGAAGAGGAAGTAGGAACAGGATGCCCCAGGCTGGTGATGTGCGCTGTACTATGCAGTAAAAACCCCTTTTAAAAATCAAAGAGTGGGAAAAAGCCCTTGAAAATTACCTTTCTGGCTCTAGTTTCTATGGCATGTCTCAGGATATGATATTCCAGCAGTTAATTCTTAAAAAATTTTTGCAGGGCTGTCATCAAGTGAAAACAGACACCCCTTCTGTTGCCCCCAGTCATAGATATTTCTGCTTACAAGCTATGTGTTTGCTATTGTTATGAATACCTTAAACTAAGTGCTTGGAAAAGAACATAAAAGTTTCTCTTTTCTTTGCAAATATTGCAGTTTATTATCTATAGGTTCCTTTTTTTTTTTTTTTTAAATTTTATTTCTTTTTTTCCCTCTTATAAAGACTCCATCATTGTAATATTGGAGCATCCCATCACAAAAGAGTGTTTATGTACCTTACTGTTTTATCCTTTGGTGTCACTTTCCTCTCTTCATTTTTTTGCGATTTTATGGAACAAACATATGTGACTTTAGAGACATCACGCCACAGAAGTGAGCAAGAAGGAAAAGATTTTGGCCAAGCACAGAGCTTAGAACTCTCTTATATCCTTTTGGAAAATGAAGCTGATAGTTCTTCTTGGCATTCGTTCTCCTCGGATGGGGCAGAAAAATCAACCTGATGGGCTGGGAGTGTTCTGGTTTTATTTTCTCTCCATAATGTCTCCTTATACATCTTCCTTTATGTTCCCCAGACTGATTCACTGTAAGAATTAATAGTTCTCTTTTTCAGAGGGCTTGGGTATCTTTACCAGCCGTGAGAGCAAGATGATGATCTTGTATGGTGCGCTTCTAGTTTGCAGGTTTCTGTGGCTGGTCCTTTGTTCTTGTGCATCTTTGGTAGAAAGAAGTTTCAACTCTTAAACTGTGGGTAGTTCCAATGCTTAGCTCCAATCACAAGCTACTTTCAAAGCCTTTATTTCAAGAGCTACTTTTTTCTTTCTCATCCTCCAGGTTTTTTCTTCTTCATTCATTTTTTTTCAGGCATGTTTTCTCCTTTTCATTCCTCTTCTTCCATCTCCCTGACTCTCTTGGTTCCACTGCCTCTCCAGGATCTTCGATTCTGTTACAGAGTGCTCCTTTTAATCATGCTTTGCTCTGTACACTCCTCACCAGCAACAAATCCACTGCCATCTTCCTCTGCTTGAATCTCAGTTTTTCCCCTCACAGACATCTTGCTTCCTTGCCTCCTCCCGCATTCCCTCTTTCCACAGGAGACCCCTTTCCTTGGCAAATGGTGGATCTCATTCAGTAGAGTAACTGAAACGTAAACCTGCAGAGAGCTGGCCTATATGCCAAAGCGCTGCTGGCAAGCACATGTTGGTGTATCTTGTTACACATTTCGCTATGGAAGTCCAGCTTCCCCACACAGCTAGAGGGGGCCTTACTCAGTGTGATGGATAACTTGTGAGGTCATAAAGCTGTTGGAGAGCAGAGAATGTATCATTTTAAGCTTCATTTTGTCTTAGTTTCTGAAAACTATTTCTCTATGTCCTTCTCAAAAGTTAGAAGGACACACCACAGTCCCAGTGTCTTGAGTTTTATGGATGTAGCAGTTCAGACTGCTGGTAATGTGGTACTTACCTAGGCTTGGTCATCATTAGATGTTGTGTGAAAATAAACAGTGCAAGTAATACTGTTGAGACAAGCTACTCAACATCTTTTGAGAGAAGAAACTTTACACAAAAATCAAATTAAAAAAAATACTCATTTTGTATTTCACACAGTGTCCAGTTCATTTGTGTTTTTTTTTGAAGACTACTTGTATCATAAGTTGACGAACGTGAGATTATTCTTTCCTCCCTCCAGCCCAAGTTCCCTTGTTATTTGCTCAACTGATAATTTTTCTTTAAAGAACAACTGTATATGGAGGAGGAGTGCAACATATAGTTGGACCTCAGATCCAAGGAGCTTCTTGTGTAAAGCTGTCCTGATGCAGATACGTTCTTTACTGATGGGTAATTCCAGTTTCAAGTTGGTGTGGATTTGGGTTTTAAGTCTACTGATTCCTAATTTATGTTGCACTGTATACACTGAAGAGTGCCCCAGTCATTCAATTTCCAGCACTGCTTTGTTCATACTGGTTTGTGAAACAGCTCAAGTGCTTTCTAAGCACCATAAAGAGCGAGGTGTTGACAAGGAGAGTGCATTCAACAAAACCACACATAATCTCTCTTGGAAGGGTACTTGACATCACACAAAGTACAGCTGAATGAGAAATAATTTGAGTTGTTTAAAAGTCCTCCTATATTCTACCAGCCTACATTGTTAACAAACACTAATGTTGCATTGTGATCAGCCAGCACATTGTGGTTTTTGATGGTAGATGTAGAGTTAGTGCTATTGCAATGACAGTTCACTCAGATTCTGGTATTTTAGTGGAACAGTAATAATGAACAGGTATGGTGTTTAGTATCAGACCTGACGTTTTTATGGGGCAGGGGGGTAATGTGTACTGGTTTTGATGTTCTGCTACTGCTGTCCCATCTGGTAGTATGCTGAGATCTCTGTTCTGAAAAAAGCCTTTTGTTTTCGATTCCGCTTCATGTGTAAGCATCTGCGGTGCTCTCACAGATTACAGGAATCTTTCTATTGTGGGTTTTCAATGCCTAAACTTGATCATAGGAGTTTTGCATACAGTGAAAATGGCTGTTGACAAAGGAATCTCTTGCCAGGTTTGTATTCAATGGAAAACTTGGAAAAAACAAACAACCAAACAACAAACCAAAAAACCCCAACCAAACAAAAAAAGAATAAACCAAAAAACCCCACCCTTATGTCCTAAATTAAGAAGAGGTGGCACAGGAAAATTTTGAATGGGAGCTAAAGCTTCAGATCAGCAAATGCTTTTGTAGTTGCGTGCTGTAGGTCCTGATCTCCTACTAACCCCCACTGTATCCTGTGGAAATGGGATTGGACTCAGTATATCTTCATTTAACATCTGTGACCAGGTTTCAAATTTTTATTTTGCTTTATGCCATTAAGGAATTTTGGAATGGAAAATAAGCTTAAGAGGACGAAGACATCCCTAGTATTTTTCTTTAAAGCTAATGGAATTACACAAGTAATAACTTTGACTCCATGCTATTTAATCACACATTCCTTTAACGTCAAAGACTGTTTCATAGACCAAACTCCAGTAATTAATTTTAATTGCAAGAAAAATGAAGGGAGTTTATAACCTCTGTACTTTCGAGTGCACAGGATGATGTTTGCCTGTTAATACTCTGCATATCTACAAATCTAATATGAGCATCTCCTCACCCTTTTCCTCACAAATCAAATAGGGAACATACTGCCTATGTCAGGAAATGTTAATACTCCTTTGTTCAGATGGAGAAATAGGACTGACCTAAAGTCATCCACCTAGGGTCATGTGGTAAATGTGTAGGAGGATAGAAATACAAAATTTTCTTCTTAGTCCTTGATCCCCCCCCTCTTTTTTTTTTTTTTTTTTTTTTTTTTTTTTTTCAGTGAAGCTCTGATTATATTATGGAGTAAAGGCACATATTTGTATTTAACTTTACAACTCCTTTATTTAATGGACTTGCAGTGCTAGATCCATGACAATGGTTAGGCAGATGAGCCACATCCTAGTTTGGAGCAAGTTCAGAAGGTCATATGAAAGGTCTGAGAACTTTGGGTTTTGATAGTTTTATTTAGAAATTATACTGATGAAATAATGTGTTTTTTTCCAGAGGAGGAACGTAAGAAATTTAAAATTAACGGAGTTAATTTTTTTCATACTTCCTCATATAAAATGTATTGTGGTTCTACAAAGGGATAATAAAGGGAAGTGGAAAGCTGCGTGCAGAAATGGAGATGTTTTCCTTTACATATTCTACCTTGAAAAAGACACTTGAGTGATGAAGAATAAATTGTCCTCTGTGTGTAGGAACACAAGTTCTACCTATGCTCTGCTGAAATTCTTCCTGCTTCAAATTCAACTGCCGTGGCTGTGTGTTCAGCCTTCCCGACACGAGACACCCCTTTGTGGTGGTTGTATCTACAGGTAACATCATCGCTGCTTCTCCACCACCCAGCAGGTTCCATATGTTGGACTTCTCTGACTGCTTTTCTTCACCATGTTGCCCTGCTGTTAGCCTTTCACATTCTTCTGTCATTTGAGGTCTTTGTCCTCAGGCTTTACCCTCAGATTTATGTGTGTCTGTTAAACTTTGCAGGCAGAGGCTGAATGTACAAATCAGTTGTACAAAACCTTTTCTCATCTGGGAAAAGCTTCTGGTGTAGACTGAAGAAGGTGGTCATTGTCTTCAGGATTCCCTCTGCTTCCTTTAGGTGGGAGAAGACATGCTTCAAGACTCTGTATATTTTACTGAAGAATGGGAACATGGCTGTAGAGATGCTGCTTGGCAGTAGTTTTCAAAGCAGGGAGGACAAGTTTGAGGGAAATATGGTATTTTGTACTGGCATCTGGGGCCAGCATTAGAAAAGTCTGGCAGCTCCCATGGTGTGCTTTTCTCTGCTGTTCCCATTCCAGGGGTCGGGCAGGTCTCATTCCCTTGGTGTTGATGTGTTTGTGGGCAAGTAATAACAGTTATTTGAGGTTGGTCTGTTATAAGCCACACTGTGATGTGGTGTAAACTTCCTCAGTACTTAAGTGGGTGACATTCAGCACTGTGTGGGTATAATAAATTGTGTCTTAATTGAGTTTTGATTGCACTGTGATGGAACTAGAGGGGTTAGAGAAGAGGTGGAGAAGGTAAATTGCCAGTGTTTTGCAGCATGTCTTTTGTTTAAGAAACATAAAGGTTCAGTGGGTCGCTGCTGTGTGCACGTGGCCTGGACAGACCTCATGTCAACCTGTTGTATTCTGCAAACAACAGTGAGGTGGAAATGGGAATCTCTGACCATCAGGACTTGGTGTATTCTGGGTGGGTCTGCCTGTCTTTGGGCAGTAGCTCTTCCTGCCCACATTGAGCAGGTCTTCTTACCTTCCTTGGTAGATAGAACTGAAAGCTGTCTAATATTTGAACTAGGCAAATTATTAGGTTGGCCAGGAGTTAAAAACAGCTTGCCCGTAAAGTTCCTGTGAGCAAGTATTTTGTAAACACCGGCTACTTAGCAAAATCCCATAGTTTTTGTAGGAGGGAGAGAGAAGTGTTGCCCCAACTCCGTATGTTAAGTAAGGTTAGAGGCAATGAGAGTTATTCTCTGCACTTGATTCAGGTAGTTGTCTTATTTTGAGAGTTGAGTGCATTTCATATTCTTTCTAAAACTGGGGGGGGGGGGGGGG
>JANIJG010003348.1:15376-27009 GCA_024611175.1 Megaceryle torquata
CAACTTTGTCTTCTTATTTTTACCTGTTGTTTCTTTAACCTACCTGTATTACATGAGATGAGAGAAAGGCATGATTTGTAGAGAGGGAAAACTAAACAAAAAATACTGAGAAGACATTCAGTGCACATAAGGCCAGAGTTTGTTTCTTTCTGTAACACCAGCAATTCTATTAAAATATTGCTTCTGCTTACAGACCTTGCTTCAACTGCTGCATAATTGCTGCTCTCTAAATACCACATTCTGTGCTCTGTTAATGTCATGGCCATTTGAGGCTATAATCTTTAAAAATAGAGGTAAGCTATCTCAAAAGTAGAAAACAATACATATTGTTTTTCAGATCACACAGTTTTTCTCAGGCTGGTATTGGCATATGCATGTGTTTATGAAGTACTTAATGCCAGACATGCAGATAATCTCATTTTTGTCAAGAAGCATCAGGTTTCCCAAAGAGGTGGTAGATGCCCCACTGCTGGAAACATTCAAGGTCAGGCTGGAAGGGGCTTTGAGCAACCTGATCTAGTTGAAGATGTCCCTGCTCACTGCAGGGGGATTGGACTACATGACCTTTAAAGGTCCTTTCCAACCCAAACCTTTCTATGATTCTATGGTTACTAAGTAAAAGTGATGACCCAGACCACTTGGGTGTTGAATGAGGCATAGTTACGGTGCTGCTAGGTTGGTACATCACTATGAAAATTGGCTTAAAGTTGTGTGTGGGGTTGTGGACTGAAGCTTGTATAACTGTGGAAGGTGATTACTGCTAATGCCCACCCTCTCTCTTCTTGAGGACTTGAGAGAGAAGTCTTTGAACAATCCTTCAAGGTTTTATTTTCTTAGACATTTGGAGGGCAGTATCTGCAGCTATTCCTCTCTCTTTCCAGAGAGGAAATCCACTTGATACTGGCCTTAATTGTGGCTACAAATCTACTTCATAAACCTGCTGTCACTAGACAGGGCTTTTTAAAAAAGTAGCAGTAATCAATGTTCTGAATGTTTAAGCTTCAGAGATTTTTGTGGTCAAAGTGGTCTTATGGGAGCTGATGTTTCCTGGATGTTATTACTGGAATGCTACAGCTGTGCTTTTAACACTTAGTGGTCTGGAAGCATTTTATTTTCCTCTTCCTCACCAAGTAGCCTTTACACGGGACTTGATAACCAAGGTGCTGCAGAACCCTCTGGCTTAAAGATTCAGCTGAGCAGTTAAGGTCAGTGCTTAAGTGCTTTGTTGGATTAAGGTAATGTCTAATAACCTCTTGGAGAATTGTGTCTTAGCTGCCCAAAACTTCTCAGATAATAAACAGCAATTCAAGAAAGTGAACATTTCCACTCAGCATCTGCCTTTTAACAAGACTTTGGAAGGTTGCTATATACCGATATATTCATGCATCCTGAAAACGCCCCAAGTTGAGGGGTCAGACCATAAACAACTATACCATAAATGAACTAGTCATTAGTCACCCTAAGTTCTCAGTTTATTTTTCTTTCTCCTAAAAGTCATAGTTGTCCAGTCATCAAATAGGTCTTGGATCTCTCTGAATTTTCAGCTCACTGAATCAAAAGTGTTTCTGGTGTTTCTTGGTGTAAAAATGAATTTCATACCTTCTGTCCATTCTTGGTACCTGGGATGAAGCCTCAGGATAAGCAGGGTCCATTTGTAGTACATTTCTCTAAGGGAATGAGCTTGGTCTTGCTTTTGATAAGTTTAAAGCCATTACAGATCTACAGAAACTGGATCATTCCTTACTGAACCAGGAGACACTCATCATTTAATTGCATCTTGAATCCTTCCTTAGAAATCTGAAGCAGGAATAGAAAAGTGTTATGAAATGTCAGAGAAAGCCTTGTCATTTAAAATAAAGCCATCTCCTCTTACAACTCTTTCCCCTTAAGCAACATTAGTGTCCTGGAATTATTTCTCCCAATTTTTGGTTAGCAAAAAAGACAACCTTGTTTGAAGGGCTATTCATTTCAGGCTTGTCAACAAGTCATATATTTAGAAAGTGAGCTTGGATTTTAATTAAAGGACTGAGTTCCAAAATGAATTAATTGAATTGAATTAAATGGCCCTGTGGACACTGTTAAACACACCACTGTGGCTGCCAGTGCTTATTCCCTTTGGAAGAGTAAAAGCATCTGTGTGGGAGTTTTAGTTTAACCAATCCTCTTTAAAGACAAATAAGGATTAACTTTCCTGAGTGTCCTCATTTATACAAGCACACAGCCCTCTCGGAGGGCTGAACTTAAATAACATTGAGATGTTTCTCCTGTAGTGACTGTTTTGCTAATGGGGCTGATACTCTGCTTGTCTCTGAAGTTGTTGAAAGACTAGAGTAGAAAGAGGGAGGAAAAGTGAGATCTGAACCAGGTTTAATCGGGGTGCACAGCATACCATCGGGCAGGCGATGCTGGTTGGTGTGGTGCTCCTCCAGGCACCCTTACCAGCCACCTCAAAGAAGGAAGGCAGAGCAGGCATCTCCTTACAGGGACCTTTGGGACCTTACAGGCAAAGAAGTGGATGAGGAGATGGCCCTGTCTATAGCACCTTTACCTTTTTCTGAAGAGTCTTCCTGCAGTATCATGGCTCTGAAGTTATTTTTAGAAGCTCCTTTTGAAAGCTTTTTTGCCTTCTTGCAACACTCCTTTCGTTTCTCACTTCAGATAATTCTTGTTCTAACCACTGATATAGGGGAAAAAAAGGCCAGTTTTAATGGTTCAGGAGTAGAAATGGAGCATGGATGATTCCCTGGGAAAGATTTGCTGCAGAACCATGCTTCAGGGGGGAATGTGACAGGAGAAAGGAAGAAAGGGAGCAGATTTTAACCCTCGTATACTGAAAGGCTCATTCAAACAGATTATTTTTTCCTCCCTTGTTGTGTATTATCTTCACTTGAAGAAGACTCCCTTGTTGTGGGACAGCTCTTACGCTGTTTGGATCCTGCCTGACCCCTTCTAACAGGGACAAAGCCTGTTCCACAGTTATGTATAAACACTGCAAAATGTGATCATTACTGGGATTTCAAGGTGAAATATTGAAAACCTATTTTACCTGCATGCGGTAGAGTTCAGGGTGGGGAGGACTATGCAGATTCCCTGAGCAGCCTGGGAAAAACAGGTTAAGCTGTAAAGGCCACTTCAGCCTTCAAAAATGAGTTTCAGTAGTCCATGAGACATCACAGAAGAATGAAAGGGAGTTTCAAAATAGCTTTACTTTAAATAAAAACATACTTTGGCAATGCTACATGAAATGGAAACTGATGTGCCTGACCATCGTATTGACATGTTCATCAAGTCACTTGACAGACTGCAAATATCCATGCAGGTTTAGTGCCAAAAACTAGTGGTGGAGTAGCCAACCAGATGTAGAGCAGGCAGCAGCTGAGCTTGTCTGCTCCCCCAGCTGTGGTGAAGAGAAGCTGGTCATTGGGGCTTCAATCCATCAATTCCATCCCAGACATCCCCAGCAGCAGGTATACCAGCATCCTTTCTCCTTGTTAGATGTTTCAGGGGTGAAGTTTTCTCCCGTGGGACAGTTGGCTAATGGAAGGCCCACTAGGGAGAGCGTTGTGGTGGCAGAACAAGGAATTTCAGGATGGGCAGCAGTGCTACAAAATAACCGTTCTCTGCAAGTATTCAATATAATACAAAAAGCATGAAGCTGAGCATGTGTTTGCTGGATGTGTGTTCCAGCACATTCCTTGATCAGATGTCTGTACCTCAGGGAACTGGGCTCCTACTGAGATTTTGCATGATACCAATTCAAAATAGACTTCTATAAGAGCCACTTCAGACTTGTTTTAACTAATGAGTATTTCTGCCAATAAATTTGCTTGCTAAGATATTGCCAGAAAGCAATAGCTAGTCCCGAGCAGCCTAAAAATCTGCTATGTATATATTTATACAATGTCTGTGTGCAGGTGCCAAGACATAGCTCAGGGCTCATAAGTTCCACCAGTACAGGAATAATAGACATGATTACTGTAAACACACAGCAAGCAAACATGCTTAAAAAACTTCAGAGAAACATTACAAAGGCTCCATTCTTCACAATGTTTCCTGAATGTAGCAGATGTTGGGAACTAAGTGCAGTGATGCAGATCACCAGGTATCCAAGACCCACAATGAATGTGCTGTTAATCACTAGCTGCACTTGTTCAGCTCTGAGTAATGATGAATTGCTACAAGAAATACTTCAATCACCCAGTTACAGTAAAATGGAGGCTAATGTCAAAACAAAGGGACTGTTGAGAAGTAATAATTTCTTGGGAACATAGTGATATAATCTGCTTTACTCTTGGGCACCTAATGGTATGTGACAATGTCATCTAGCTCTGTGAGCAGTGCCTTGCTGCACTGTTAGGCAAGCAGCCACACACCTCTATCTTACTCCTTTCTTGAAATGCACAAATATGTCAATCTAGTTTGTAAGAAAGTTGAACTGTGGTAAGTCAGTGACTTTCTTTATAAATTGCTTAAGAGAAAACAGGATGGGCTTGGAAAGTAAAGGGAATGCGAACAGGCCGAGGAGAAATGAAAACAAAGAACTCAAAGTGCCAGTTCTGGGATAAAAAGCAACCACTTTTTGGAAACAACAATTTTGTGATTGTTAGGAGAAATGTAAATAGTGTTTTGTAAATATTAGTAAGCACTGAAATAAGACTCCAGTGCTGGAACATACAGTCATATAGACATAGTGTGTTTAATGAGTCACATGAATACCACACACTTAAGGTAGGGGGAAGTTTAACTCAAAGAGTAAAATCTAAATTGAAGATTTGCTACCTGTGATCTGAAGACTAACTCCTGATCCACTGAAGAGTGGCACAGGGGACTGTGACACATGGAATTATAGCTAGAGAAATGGAGATTCATGTCTGACTTGAGAAAATGGTACTTCTCTCACCAGCTCCCTGTACAATGCTGTCTCACCATCTTACCCTCCTCATTGCTTGCACTGATAACTTTTCCATGCAATCTGTATCTTTCTGTGCAGTTTATATTAACCTCTTCTTTAACTTTATTTAGCTGCATCTTGGGATCATTTGGTTTGATTATGCTTACAGTTGATTAATAACAGAAAATATCCCAATGGAAACAAAAGGAGAAAGCTTTTGGGGCCACAGCTGCTGTTCTGCTTCTTCCCTTTTCCAAGCACAGAAGTGCTTTGCCCTATCTCAGACCAAAAGCAACCCTGCACGTATTAGTTGCATACATCTATCATAAACCAGGATTTACTTATCCTGTAGGCAGCAAGCTGAATCAAGCTGAATACAGCACAGGCACAGAGATACTAATGCATTTAATGATAAACATGATGTCATTCTGTGATGGGCCTCCACACTGACAGCCTGGGATGGAGATAACCCAGAGTGCAGGGAACTCCCAGACTTGCTGTATCCCCCTCCCTGCCATGGGTGACACATCACTGCTTCTCCAGGACAGAAAAGCAAGCGTGGGCTCCCTGGAGGAGTCAGGTTTTACAGCTCATTCAGTCCCAGAGCCACATCATGAACCCCAGGAAATGCTGTTCTGGATAAATGAACACCATCAGACTTTGAAGTCTGGTTCTTTTGTAATTCACGAAAGAATAAAAGGTTGCCCCAGCTCTGCAGATGTTATGTGGCTGAGGTCCAGAAGAAGGGATCAAAAATCACTCTCTCAGAAAGCTGTGGGCTTTCTTCTTGTTCATGAAGTCTCAGGCTCAGCCTAGCTATGAATGAATGTAAGGGATGTATTTTTTTTGCACTGTACTATAAAGAGTCAGTTGAGTGTGGAGATTTAGTAGCAAAAAGAAATTATGTTCTGCTGTACTGTGGTGCTCCTGCTTCACTCTGCTCTCTGTCAAAGAGCCCTCGTACACTATCGCTGTTTGAAGTGTTATGAAAAAAAATGTAACAAGGAAACACTACCTGTTCGTACACAGTTTGCCTTCATGTGGAGGTGGTGGATGACTTTTTAAAGTCAGAATAGGTTTCTCACCTCTTGATTTGCTGTAGGAGTTAGATGCCAGATAACACACTTTTTCTCTCTACACCCGAAGTGTCTTATGCACATCCTTTGTGTTTTAAAAAATCTGACCTTAGGCTCTAGTGTGCTATTTGAACTTATTTTGCAAAAGACAGAAATAGCACACAAGAGCTATTTCTGCCTTTTGCAGAGCAATTCTAGTATTTCTTAGCTTGAATCCTCAGGCACATATTCCCTTCTCTCCTTCCCCTTTCCTTCCCCCTGCACAAAATCCACACCATTTTGTTTTGCAACTGAATTTTTCTTTCTCTCAGATTATTCTTATCTGTTGCACGAAAAAAATCCCTTTAACTGCTCTCCAGTCTTTCAGTCTCATCTCAGTGGGAATATTTGCATAAATGTTACTGTGGTCATGCAGGAATCTTTACAAGGGAATCGGGTTACAAAGGCCAGGTGATTAATTTGAAAATGTATAAAAGATTTGCATTTCCTTGCAAATCTGTCACCTATATCATTTGCAAAGCAGCGTTTTCAATATAGCAAACAGTTAAGCCAAGGAAAATGTCTTTAGAATTCTTTTTGCCCCTCTGTATTGAAGGCATGCTGTATAGAATAGATGAAAAAATAAAATACAACAGTTTGTACATTTGCATATGCTAGGTATGTATATTTACATGGAGCGGTTTAAAGTTATTTCAAGTAGGTATAGTACCATCTTTCCAAAATTTGCAATTAAACTGCAAAATGTCAAGTATCAATCATGAAAAATGTATTACACATTATAACAGACTTGTCAGCAAAAATAATACAAACTAAAGACATTCTGGAGCTATAAAATTATAAGAAATACACCATTTCTACATTGCAAAATAAAAACTGTACTCTCTTTTTCTTCAGTTTTATAACCTACTGTTCCTCCATAAATTATAAGTGGTAAAAGATAGTGTATGCAATGCCCATAATTCATTATTTCATCATATGCCATCCAGTAGGGAATAATATCAAACCTTCTTTTATTATTTTTTTCTGAGCACAGCATAATAAAGACCATGAGATGAGTTGTTTTCATTGCAGACTGAAGTCAAGCTTGGAGGTAGAGGAGGTAAGAGATCCCCTTCTTTTTTTCCTGTTTAAACCTCCTTGGGGAACCCCTTTCAAAAAAACTCAAGGAAAAGGAAAACTGGGTTCTTTATGCCACTTTTTAAAACAGAATGGGTTTTTTTTAAATGAAACTATAATATTCAAATTTACATTCATTTTTAAAATGCAAAACCAAAATGAATCATCTGTTTTGAATTAATGCCATTGAATTCTGGCATTGGGAAATCTGAAGATTTTGAGTTTTGGCTTCCCATGCTTTTTAGAAAAACAGGTCCCTCCTTTTCCTCCCCCCACCCTAAAGCCTCAAATCTGGAAAATATTTAAAGCAGCATGTAAATATTCTCTTTTTCCCCTTCTTCCCCCCCACCCCCATTTTCCTGCTGTTTTCTAACCATTTCCAGTTGTCAGGAAGATGTGCTGGTAAAACAGAATGGAAAGAAAAATCATTATATACAATAAACCCAAAAGAACACACAGGTGTTTGGGCTTGTGTGTCTGTAAGAAAGATTTTCTCTAATCTATAGATGTCCTCTAGAGATACAGACTTTGAAATAAAATGCTTGAAGCCATGTGTTCCTCTCTCTTATGTGCATTGGTCCAAATTCATCACTGGGCTGATTCTCTTTATAGCTAGAGCTGCACTGCCGAAGCATTACTGATGTCTGAGGGGACCGTGTGGTATGGTAACTACGTTTGTGAAACCATCCACTTTAAACAGGAATAGCAATAACTCTCTTCCTTTGTAAAGTACTTTGAGATTCATGGAGGAAACAGAGCCATAGAGCATGATTACATGACATGTTTGCTTTGCAATTACTGACATTCCCAATACAGAGAGTTTTAGTGCTTTTAATAAGGTGCAATGAAAAAATGAATGAAAAATCCTTGTTTTCTCTAAGTAGGGTTGTTTCTGAAGAAGTCCCATCACTGTTCCTCATACACCCCTTGTTAACCTGTTGCCTTGCATCTGAGAATGACTCCATTTAAAACTATGTGTTGGTTTGGGGTGGCCCAAAGTCACCAGCAACCACCAGCCAGTCACCTGTAATGTAACTGAGGTTTGGAATGTTCTATTGAACTCCTGGCTTGAGTATGTTGACCCAAGTACATTTTGCTTTCCCAGAAGGAAAGCACTGATGGGTTTTGTAATGGACACAGCTGTGTGTGCAGGTACCAAGGTGTCAGCAGCCTTCAGGTGTTTCTGATACCACTGAATTGCCCAGGCTGAGTGCATGGTGGTAGGAGTCAGAGCTGCCCTTCGTGTCGTGCCTGCTTCTGAAATTGTCTGTCAGGGCTTCTAAAACAAGAGTTTGGTTAAAATGCAGGACAGGATTACAGTAAAAGGTAACTTTTTCCATGACCATTTAATTCCTTAATTGGCTGAATACCAGTTTAAGAGTAATTGCTTTTGATTTTTCTTCGTCCTCTTGTTTATCTTACTCTCTCTAAACCCAGAAATCTTTTGCCAGTTGCCTATGCTGGTATCAGAGCTCAGAAGAGACACTTATGCTACATCTGGATCTGAATGGATACTCATTGCCTGTCTCTCATTCTACATCCTAGAGAAGTCTATGTGGAGGAATACTGAAGCTAGGATGACTGGTAGATAGTCAATACGGGTCACTGTCATCTGGAGTACCTGAAGGAAATTTCTGCCATGTGTCTTTTGATCAAAGAAACTGCCAATGTCTTCTTCCAGGAAAGACCTCACTCTTGTTAGGAGCAAAACAGTAAATATAAATGTGTTACATTAAACTTTTCCTACTGATCCAGGAAACGTGAAAAGTTTCTAACTTGGAAGGTTAGTTTCTTCCTTAGCTTCTTAGTCATTAGCATTTGGGTCTTCATACTATGTAAAACTAATTTTAGAACAGCAGAATCCCATGGTGCCTCCCCTTGGAGGAGCATTTCAGTAGTAAGGCTCCTGGGCTCTTTGTTTGTCTTGACCTATACTCAGGTATATTCATCACACATTTTGTTTCAAATAAAAAGATATTCTGTGTTGCATATTCTATTAGTATTGAACTTTTCTTTATAATGTGGACAGGATCAGGAGAGGATGAGCATAGATAGTGTAGACTGTAGTTTCCTTTCAGTGGGATATTTGTTTTTCTTCTGATATAGCTGAGATAATCCCGACTTCAGCTCCAGCCTGTGCTAGCAGCCAACAGGCACAGAAGAACAATCTGGTACATAGTGACTGGTGGATTGCATAGAGGCATTAATCATGTTTTCTTTCTTTATCCTGGGCCCACAGGGCTGATAGCTAGGAAAAAAAAATGTGAAGTGGTTTACTGTGATAGCCTAAGCTCCTTCCCTGTAGGTTCTGTTTGTTTGGTTTACTATTATGTAGACTTCATGGTTAGTTTCCGCTGGAGTGGTGTTTAGAAGTTAATTGTATTTTATTCAAAGTAACTTTATTGTGCTGTGACAGCCATTTATAAGCTGTCTAAGATGGATTGGTATATTAATGGATATCCTGTTCCAGGGAAGTTTGTGTTTTACAGTTCAATTCAATGAGTCAAGCTTCAATCCACTATTATATGAGTATTCATAAAGGTATGGGCTGCAAATATACACAAAGGAAATGTCTACCCTATGGTAGCTGAGTACATAATACTGTGGAAATGGCCAGTTTTCTCTGTAAGTTGGTGGCAGATAGTAATGACTTTTATTGCCTGTAACTTTCCTTTTGAAAATTAAAATGCTGCCTGATGCTGGTTGACATCACCATCTAAAGCAAAAGTATCTATCTACTTTGCCATTTAATAGTTCCGATTATTTTTTTTTTCCTAAAAATAGCAATTAGATTCAAACCATGTTTCGTCCACTGGAGTCAATGGTGTTCCAGAGAGTGAGACTGAGGTTGGCATTTCGCCCACAGTAATGATCTACCTTAAAATGTCATTTACTGCTTCTGGTGAGTGTTAGTAAAGACTGTTGTTGAATTAGCTCTATATTTAATAAGACATGCTACAGTAGACAAGGAAAAATTATTCCAGAAAGAGTGGTTAAAACATGCTCCTGGGGGGTTTATGGTTGCATGGTGTAATTTAGCCTCTGGCAAATCTGTTGTCCTACCAGTATTTTTCCAGCTGGCAGTTCTTATATAGATTTGTTCCAGCTCTGAACAGAGGTGAACAAAGACTGGCAATATTATATTGCATGTATATCTCTAAATCTGAAAGGATAATTCTGCTGGATTAATAGTCTGATGTAGAAAAAGGTAGAGCATTTTTCTGTAATGTTTCAGCTGATGGTGGAACAAATCTGGTAGAACTACTCTGTGGAGATTTAAGCTTTTTTAAAGTCCATTTTGTCAATTACAATTGAAAATTGTTTCTAATTTTAGATTGCAAAATATGGAATTATATATTTAGCATCTCCAAAATCTTGCTACAGCCAGATACATGCCATTTGTGGAAATGCACAGGCTAATGCATGGTATATGGGGCACAGTATATGTGTTCAATTAACTGACAATTGAGTATGCCAATCTTCAGAGCATTCGAGTGTCTGCTTTGAAAACATCAGAAGCAGGTATTAAGGATGTGAAGAGTGTACTTTCTACTCACAAGGCTTTTTTAGGTTGAGTGATTGGAAAGCTTGAAAAGCTGAAAAAAGCTTGGAAAAGCTTGAAAAGCTGAGGCTTGGAATCTCAGGTATGCCTTTTTGTGCCACTTGTGAGTGAAAATACTAGCTCTCAGGCTGTGTGAGCAGCTGGGGTTTTTTTTTCTTTTTTTATTTCCTCATTACAGATAAAACATTGTGTGTATTAAAACTTCATGAACTGACTTGTTTCTAATCAAATACTCAACTTGCTTTTTGAAAAATAATAATAAAACCCCATTGTGTAATTCTAGATAGTCTAAAATACTTTATACAGCTTGTAGCAAATAGCTGCTTAACCAATATTGCAATGAGAAGACTAAAAGTTGAATTATCATTAGTCAAAGTAATCAAGTTTAAATGAACCTGTTGAATACCATTGTTTCTGTATACCAACTTTTAAGACATAAAGTATCAATCTAGCATACATCCACAAGTTTGTTTTACTCTCATTATTCTGTTTGTGCCAGTGACTGAATTCCACAGCATTCTCCTAGAGAAGCTGGTGGCTCATGGCATAGACAGGTGTACTCTTTGCTGGGTTAAAAACTGGCTGTCCAGCTGGGCCCAAAGAGTTGTAGTAAATGGAGTTAAACCCAGTTGGCAGATGGTTACCAGCGGTGCCCCCCAGGGCTCAGTTTAGGGGCCGGTGTTGTTCCATATCTTTATCAATGATCTAGATGAGGGGATTGGGTGCTTCTGCAGCAATTTTGCAGATGACACCAAACTGGGTGGGAGTATTGATCTGCTTGAAGGTAGGAAGGCTCTGCAGAGGGATCTGGACAGGCTGGATCAATGGGCAGAGGCCAGTTGTATGAGGTTTAACAAGGCCAAGTGCTGGGTCCAGCATTTTGGTCACAACAACCCCAGGAAACGCTACAGGCTGCCTGGTGGAAAGGGACATGGGGGTGCTGGTGGACAGCCAGCTGAACATGAGCCAGCAGTGTGCCCAGGTGGCC
>JANIJG010003349.1:3567-17155 GCA_024611175.1 Megaceryle torquata
TTATTATTATTATTATCATTAAAGCTGTTCTAGTTTCCTTTTCTATTCACCCAGTCTCTCTCCCTTATTCCCTTTCTCTTCTCCTTTGGGGAGGGAGAGGGGTTAACAGAGAACATCTGTTACTGGTCTAAGGGGCTGCCCTGACTCAAAACTGTGACAGAAGTAAATTAAACATTTTCCATAGAAGTTCATATGGCTTTAATCATAATATTAATATGCATTTAGGAATTAGTTTCTTATAATAAAACAAAACAAACCCAAACAACTGAAGCATGACTATTGCCCTAATAAGCTAGGAAAATAGTATTTGGAAATAGGGGTGACTTTCTAGGCCTGTGCATTGAAGACTGACATAAGAAAACTTGTCATTGTACAAACCTCTACAGGTGAGATTGCCAATACATATTCCTCTTGGGTCAAACTCATCAGTCCAGAAAACTTGACAAGTAGTTAGAAAAGCCAGCCTTCTGTCAGCTTTCTTAGATTTGCCCAATATTTATCTGCATGTCCATCGAAAGAAATATACTGGGCTGCAAACAAAAAAATGGTGGAAAACCATTGCTCAAAGTACCTGCCCCATGTTGTGCTGCCACATCCCAATGGAAGGTGGAGCTGGGCAACACTATCTTGAAAGTTCTTTTATGGGGAGCACATGGGACCTTCAACAAAGTTCTTTTGTTGCTTCGTGTTATAGCTATTTGTTCTGGCAGCAGTTCTTGGGATGGACAGACTTGGACATCTCTTAATATAAGGAAAGATAAATGGGCAAATCTTTCCAGATGGTTGGCTCATTTTCTATCTTGTGCAAGGTTTTTTCCACTTCATTGTTCTGTTGTTCATGATCAGAAATCTGCAATATTGTGGTTGCTGGAAGGGCAGCATGTCATTTTGGCCTGAGGATCTTCTCTGGTAGCTGATTGTATGTACATTTGAACAGGGATTACTTCCACGGCATCACTGCATGGCAGATCCCATAATTGTGCTAACCAGAGTTCTAGCTCTTTAAGTAAAAGCATATGCAAAAGTCAAAGTAAGGTGATTTCAGTCTAATTAATTCAGTCCGGGTTTACAGCCCTAGTCCTGTGACCATGCATAGTTCACCCCATAGATCAAGTAGACACTTCGGATGCATTGTTGGTACTGAACTTTGGATGAACAGTGTAATTTTATTGCATGCAAGCTAGAATGATTTTAAGAGCCAAATCCCCATATCACATAAATTGGCATGATGCTATAAATCGTTTGAAAGTTTAATACTTTGAAGTTGCCTTCTTTATCTGGCTGAAAAAGGACAGTCACATTCATGCAGAACCTCATTCTGGTATTCAGTTTATTTTGTTAGCTGGAACAAAACTTGTTCTTAGCCAGCATGGGACTGGATTACATTTCATTGTAAAGTAGGCTGGAGAAACAGATCATCAACCTGCTTTGAATCTAGCTCAAGCTGATTGCCTAATTTTTCCCTGGTCTGAAACATCTCTAGATGAGCTATTTTTGGCATTCCATCTTTGTTAAGGAATATCTCCACATCTCTTCTCCCTGGATTATTGGTTGGAGCTACCAACTTTGAAATTTCCACTGATTCGGTGGGTTCCAATAGATCATTCTAAAATAAATAAATCAAAATGTACATTAGCTGTTTTCCCTGGAGTACAGAGCACCAGTTTAATTTCTGAGCAATACAATTCCCTTATAGTTAAATGTAAGTTACATTGCTGGCAACACAACTTTTGAAATGTGCTTAAAAATGGCTTCCATGAGAAGTCTTTATAGCTTAGTTTAAGCAGATGAGTGTTGCTATTGAAATAAAGAGGATTATTTGTGTATTTACAGATAAGTGCATGCATAAACGCCAGCAAGATGGAAGTCTGGGAGTTTATCTTAATGTGAAAAAGAAGTAACAAATTTCACCTACTTTTTGGTTTGTCGCACTTATATTTCATGGCAAGGTAAGAGGCACACTGTAAAAAACTATAGTGCTTGAGTTGAAGTATATAGGATTATTTATATTACCTTTCATAGGCTTCTTAATTACTGTAAATAGTACTAGGGTGCAGGTAATTCTCAGTTTAAATTCTCAAGCTAAAGAACCTTGGACAATGTTGCAATTTGAATCCCAAGTGTTCTACATCCCTCAAGCAAATGTCTTCTCAAGCCACATCTGTGATAAATCATTTTATTTTTGTTGATTGGTCTTGGATCATTACAGAACACCCAGATTTGTTAAAACTACACAGAATGCTTAAAGATACTTAGTGGCCCAGGTTGAGAAAGGTCAATTAAATGATGCAGAAAGAGTTTGCTGTTACACGCAAAGTTTGCTTTTATTAACTACAGATCAGTCAGTGAGATTTGAAACAATCTATCAGGCAATGTTACCTTTATCTATGTGTTACTGCATAAGCAGTTTGCCATTGTTTACACTTGTGTACTTGATTAAAGCTCAAGTGTCAAAAGAAGGAGATAGGGAAAGAAGGTGGAAGAAAATCAGTGAAGATTATGGTTTCTTCATATATGAGCAGTGAAGTGACTGGTTTTAGCTGAATCCTCCAGGCTCTGCAATATGTTGAAATAAGGAGGAAATTACAGAAGTGAGTGGCCACTTTGGCATCCATAGCCTGGTGTAAAAAAGGTATACCATGTAATGCCTGACAGACTAAACGTGCCTTAATATTCCCTCACAGGATTTTAAGTGCCTAGCAATAGTGTCAGATAAGGAAGGAGTATTGCTAAGGTGCAGTTCAGGGTCAATTTTAGTGCTAACTCCTTTAATTTAAGGAAAAGAAAAAATGTGGCAAAACAAATGACCTTTACTCCCTCAGTAACTGGTGCCACAACAAAGACATTCTGAATAGAAAGAACACTTTTTTTTTTTCTCTTTGTAAAACACAAGCATGACTCAGAGTCTACAGAAAACACCCAGATGTATACTGTCCAGTGGCTGCAGCACCTTACCCTGTGGGATTGCTGCCATGTTGTGAAAATAGTGAATTCTATAATCAATGTGAGCTATGATCATCTACAAGGTAAATTATTGTTACCTGCCAGACAAGGACTATTTAGGCCACCATGACTTGATTGTGATCTCTTAAGAGGATTTTGTTAAAAAGCACATAACTAACTATTTGGTTTTCTACTTGGTGCACCAAGATGTAAGAGTTTCTGACATTATGTCTCAGAACTTGTTTTTAAAACATCTCAGTGGTCTTCTTATTATTATTTTAACTGCTTTCTGTTAGTTTGATGTCTGCTATTTTTTATAGAGGAGAGCTGTGAGTGAAGCAGCCCAAGAGAATTCCAACCTTAGAAAGGAAGTGATGGCTTACCAGCTGAGCCATGACTTGTATTTTAGCAAAGGTGCTCCTGCAGCTAAGAGTACAGGAGACTGTTTGGGTGCATGTTTCCTGCCTAGAAATCAGTCTACATGTAATATATGATATTGCCTCTTCAATCATTCTTCTACCTTGGTGACTACTACTGGTGAGGGTTCATAACTTCTCACAGGTTAAAAGTGATAAGACAAGAGGACATGGCCTCAAGTTGCGCCAGGGGAGGTTTAGGTTGGGCATTAGGAAAACCTTCTTCACTGAAAAGGTTGTTAAGCACTGGAACAGGCTGCCGAGGGCAGTGGTGGAGTCACCATCCTGGAGGTATTCAAAAGACATATAGATGAAGTGCTTAGGGACATGTTTTAGTGGTGGGATTTGCAGTGTTTGGTTAACGGTTCATCTCAATGATCTTAAAGGTATTATCCAAATAAAACAATTCTATGATTCTGTGATTCTACCTGTTCATAGATCTCACACATTATATATGAACCTCTGTAGTGAAGATGAAAATGTGATCTAAATGACTTCTAAGGTCCTCAGCTGAGGTGTTAGTGGTATACCAAGGAGTTGCTGGCTTCAGTCCTCAGTCGTGAAGACGTACTGCTGGGTCACTTTAAGCCATGACTTTCATTGTTGTTGGTCACTCAGCCAGAGAATACAGACGGAGGACCTGGTGAAGGTCTCCTCCTTGATGATCCCCTCTGGGAGCAATAGTGCATAATTCTTTCATTAGGCAATTTTTGTTTTAGAGGGTATCTGGGGAGGAGTTTCACCTTTTCTCCTGCTCACATTGACCTAGCAAGTTGAACTAGCTGCTTCCCAAAGCCAAAGTCTGATGGATACTTGTCTGTTGAAAAAGAGGTAAAAGTCTAATATTTATTTGAGCTGTGTTGGGTCTCAGGAAGGATATGTTGCTCCTTAGCCCAAGGAAACCTATTTTGACAACTGTTTTATTTAATACAATGAGTGTGACCATTGTACCTCTGTTGTGAATCCATTAGGTCTTTGGAGACCACTATGTTTGGGAAGGATATACTTCAGAATGGGTTTACTGTGTGTAAGCAAATCACCGAAAGATGTAGGAAACACCCAACAGGTCTCTAATTCTTGCACAATTTAGGTTAAAACTGGCAGAAATAGATCTTAATATCCTATAATGTTGTCTTATCATTGAAGATAGATTAAAAAGAAAAACAGACAAACAAGAAACTTTGTCAGCAACCTTTAATAATGGAATGTAGATTACAGTAGTGTTAGGACTTTTAAAACTTGACCTCAATGAAATGAACACTAAGAGAGATAAATATGTACAGAGTATTTTATTACCTATACAATACTTCAAAACAACTAAGTAGAAAATCCTGAACCGGTTATATTAAACCTCTCATTTCTTTAGCCACAGAAATGAAGTAATAAAATCTATCTCACATAGAAAGCTCATATTAAGTATGCCATTGGGACTACGGTGGTTAAATAGGTATGAGAGTAAAAATGACCTTAAGTCTAAATTCTGCTGCCCAGCATCAAGATCTATTGTACTGGAATGAAATTAAACTCTTGGAAAACAGAATCAAACCCCAGATTGACAACAGCATCCCACATATTTAGTAGTTGGTACAGAAATGACAACATCATATTTTAATCAGTAACTAGAGGAATACAACCTCTGTGCTCCTCTGCTTTGGTTATAAGAACTCTTTATTGTGTCTTAAAGAGAAAGGCAAGTTCTTTGGTCCATGGTTTGTCTGTTCAATTGGTCCCCATGAGTATGTAGCCCTGATTAAAGTTTTGGGGTTTTATGTCTTGTATCTCTTGCTACTTTCTCAGCTCTGAAAAAGTCAGTCTGCTGAGAAGTGAATTGGAAGAAATATAGGTATGAAAGTCTAAAATTGCAGAAAGCATCTTAGATAATTTGAAGACCTTTAAAATCACCTAGTGGCTAGAAAGTCCAGCTTGATGTCAAGAATATTTCCCTTTATGTCTAAACCCACAAAATCGTCACACAATGTCATTCTGCACAAGATATTATCCATGTTTGGACATGGATATACCATCTTGACATGATCATGTAAAAACCAATAGTAATAAGACAACCTATGGTACCTCTACATGATCTCTCTCTTCTGGGAGAGAGGTTTCTGCGTGATGGACCATGATACTGGAGTATGACATTGTGTTAGTTGTTGGACTAATGTTACGGTAACAGAACTAAAAATAGAAAAATACTTGCAAACAACTGACCACTCAGAAAACATCAGAACTCACTGAGAAGATGAAAAATAAATATTCAGCAGTGAAGAAGAAAATTCCACCTCAGAAACTTTAAGAAAGCTTCTTCTACCATCCCAGTCCAAGAGGGCAGTGGTTTTGCGCTAAAGCTTTCAGTGGTTTGGTTCCAAATTACCCAGACTACTTAGATACAATGTAGACTGACTTCTTATTGTAAAAATACCAGTAGCTTTTTCTCCAAAAGAGCAGTCAATGTGTGGAGACTTACCATGCTCAAGTGTGTAAGTTACTAGGCGTTCATTTGCAAATGCTTTCACAGAGGTGTTGTCAGGTTTTTGCTATTTGTCTGTGTTCTGCATCCAACTACAGGAGACCACGTCTCTACCTGCTGCCACAGTCAGATTCCTCCAAAGCTTATGGGGAGAGCACCTGAAGGAAGGACTCCCTCACTGCCTCATAAAGGTCATTGTGTACACAAGGAAAAGAGTATGAAATTTTTACTTTTTCTTTGCCTCAGATGTCGCAGCAGCTGCTTTGAGGCTGTTCTATGCTCTGAAGGAACATTCTGTCTCAGCAAGCAAAGAAAGGAAAAGACATATCCTACACCATTATAATTACTTGAGCAAAAATAAACACACATATGGTGTGACATTTTCCTAATGCTAGGATCTTATTTGGAAGTAAATGTATTAATTAAAGAGGGGAATAGAAAGGGGGAAAAACAAACAACAATCCCTGAGTCATGAGAACATGACAAGCTGTCCTTTGAAAACATTATTTTTATTTTTCAGTGACACCAGTGTTAATTTATTAGGTGTTATGCACTTACTTATTTGTTGTTAAAAAGCAATGATTTTCATCCCCATTGCTTTTCTGGTTTATGTCTCATATTTGTTTATTTTTATATACAGTGCTGAGCTATGAAAAAAGTTCACCCCTAGATAAAGGACCAAATCAACATCTTTTTTGTCCTTGGATCTCTCAAAAGCTGATGTTAAATTTTCACTGGTCTCATAAAATATATAATTCAGTTTTGGAGATGAGGGTAGACAGTTTGAAATTCTCTTTGATGGTGAAGTTCTCTTTTTATTTAAGCCATTCTGCCCTTGTGCTTAGGCTCTAAATGAAAATATCTTTGACAATTGTCTTCAAGAATTAGAGGTAGAAATGCAGAGGGCAGTCTAGAAATGGCTGTTCTAATAAATATTCACAGTGTTGATGCTGCAGCAGTAGCAACAAATCTTTAGCAACTGAAAAACTGTATCACTTAAATAGAAAAAGTAAAAAGAAAAATGAATACAAATCACATGTGTCTTCCCAACAGAGTGGATAAACTCAAGAATGGATGTAGCAGGCACTCAAGGAGGTCCCCTGAGATTTTCTTATTGCAGCTGTTTTTCACATGACTATGTTTCTAGTTCTATGGAATTGAAAAGCCATATGTTAACCCAGGTAAAATACAGAGCTTTTACCATCTAGCTCCTTTTATATTTTGCAGGCTGTTGTAATTGTTTTCATAACTATAGGACCACAATACTAAAATAAAAACCTTTGGAAAGAACACCCTAATTGGTGTTTTATTGTACTTCTATTTGGCATGTTTCTACTTGCCTTCTGTTTTTCCTTGTGAAAAAATTTTAATTCCCCAGAAATGTAAAGCAGATAAATTTTATATTTTCAATTTTCTGAGTGGGATCCCCATTTCCATCCCCATCTTGTTTCTCAGAAGAAAAAAACCCCAAAACAAAAACAGAACAACAACAACAAAAGCAACCTATAGATGCTGGAGGGAAAAACAAAATGATGAAAAGGTTTTTGTGTTCTTCATTTAAACATTAATTCCCCATTAGTAAATAATTACTTTCTTGTACAAAAGTTTCCCTTCAGGAAAGCATAACTTTTAGTTGAAAAAGATTTTAAATGCAAGCTTTAATCAGTTCCTGAAAAAACTGCTACATTTCAATCTAAAAGAATGTTTGTTTTATTTTCATTCTTTTGTAATTCCAGAAAATGTACTAACTATAAAGAATTGTGAAATAAATCATGATATATTTCAGTCAATTATATGTTATGGCAAAAATCTCTAAGTGTTTTGAATCATGGCTGTTGTGTTCTTTCTGAAGATCTCTCAAACTTCTTGCCTAATCTATGGAGCTGTTCACTCCCAGCACAGTTTTCAATCTATTCACTCTTGTAAAAGCCATCTGGTTTTCAACTGAGTCTTTCTCATAAGCTCAGTTTCTTTTTTCTTCTTCTGATGTGAAGCTTAATCATATAAAGACTTCTTAAAGTATAGAGTTGGGCTGGTTAAAATATACTTCATGTTTTCTATAGAAAAAAATTATTTGAAACAAATTTCAGGTTTTCAACAGTTTGTTTTCCCCACCCCCTTTTAAAATAACAAGAAAAAAAATAATTAGTGGGGGTTTCCCTCCCCACCTTTATTTTTCTTCTTGTTGTTTTACTTTTTTTCTCCTTCCACTGCAATAGATAGCAAAAGATAAATGATAGAGAGGAGAAATATTTTCAGCACAAGTTCCCTAGCACTTAATTCTTTTCCTTGCTTGGTTCTTTGATAGCATGACCTTCTGCACTGACCTTCTGCCAGACATTGTCAAAAGTATCAGCCTTTGCAATGAAAGCGAACAAGTTTTGTCTACATGGGATTTGCTGGGATGGAAGAAAACTTAAGAGTATATTGAAAAAGAGAGAGGAATGTCTCCTGACAAGGAAAATGACAAAGGTTGTCTCTTACTATTCAGCTCAAGATGATATGAATGGTTATTGCTGTCTGGATGGGATTTCATGTTACACTGGTGGATCATAACAAGTTGGGATTTTTTGGACTAGGTTGGACTAGATGATCCTTGATGTCCCTTCCAACTTTCCTTCCTGGCATTTTATGATTCTATGAAGTGGAGAATACATTCTGACATTTTCCCATTTTTCACTTCCAGCCTAAAATTTTTCCATTTCTAAAAATTGAAAAATCCTAAGGGTCTGCACAGAGGTGACATGGCAGGTCCTTACTCTCACATAGAAGCATAGTCAGGAGGCAACTAATGTCCTTTACGTTAAGTATGTTGAGTTATCTTTATTTGAATGAAGAGAAATAGAAAACCCCAACAGCTGACATGCAGATTTGGCTTTGAATTTTTTCCCTACATAATTAATGGATGTGATTAGGCTCCAAGTTAGGTTGTCATCATTTTACACTGTATATTCCCTTTGGGTGATCAAATGTAAAGTATATGAGATGACAACATGATCCTGGCAGAAATAAAATAGGAATTATGAGACATAAGCCATGAAGGAAAAACTCAGTATTATCTGGAACCTACCATAGTGTTCCTCAGAGAGTTCAGAGCATAAAAGTTGCAGATAGGAAGGGCTATTTGTCAGTTCTTCTAGTTACACCTCTTGTGTGTTCACCTTTGAGATAGCCAACTGCTCTATAACAAAATGCTCCCAGGACTTTGTACAGTTGCTTCTTTTAGACTGGTTTTGAATTATTTATTACTTTTCTTCCACCTAGAGTCTTTCATAGTGTATTTTCTCATTTCTATTTAAAAATTGTTTAAAAAACAAACAAACAAAAAACCCACAAAAGGTAATTTGAGATGTTAACTGGGGCTCTACCTGTTGTTTCCAATTTCTGTGCCAACTTTGAGCATAAACCAGTAATGATTTATTATATATGAAGATGTCTCTTTGAGTTTCCATGAGAACTTTTATTGTTTGAATGCAGACTGACAACTGAGAATCAAAAATATGCTTTCAAGAAGCTTTTGTGCTCTTCTTAGAAATGCAACATAATTTGAAAAGTATTTTTTAACATCAAATATAAAGACACATAGAAGAATTTAGATCAAATCTAATGACTCCTGAAAATGAAGGATTTTGAACAATCCAACCTTTTGGTGGAAATTTATATCAAAGCCAAAGATAAATCCAGGTCTATACATAATCAGTGGTTTGAATTCTGCTCCAGCTAACTCCTGCTGGCAACAGAAGAAGCAGCAAGGGGGAAATATATAAGGAGGGGCTAAGGAATGTGAAAGAATAACTGAACTGTACAAGCAATCATCAGCAGGGAAAGGAGAAATGGCTTTATTTTTGCCTGTAATTGAAACTTCAATTCATGGTGCTATCGGTGTGGGGTTATTAGGTTGAGGTGATTTAGACCTGCCATCCAGTTTTACCCTTTGCCATAGGGTTAGAAGTAATATGTATAAGAAACCCCACAGGATACTATAGATTGTGAGCTGGCAATGTTATCTTAATTGGAACTCATAGCTCTGATATGACAGATAGCATCAAGTCAGAAAGGAATGGAGTTGCTTGGTCAAAATGCCTGCCTCCTACTAATGCTCTTCGAGTTTGCATTCTGGCCTTATCCTCCTTTAGGAAATCAGGTCACAAAGATGTCTCTATTTAAAATACAAGCTGCTCATCTCAGGAGGCTGATCACACCTTATTGTCTGTTTTCGGGGTGCTTAGCTTTTCAAAGCAGTTTTGTTTCTGGATAAAAAAAGGGTCTGTTTAGCTGAAAATTGATTAAACAACAAAATGAAAACAAATCATAATGCAGAGTATGACAGATGACATGAGTTGCACAACAGTGAAGATTAATAGCTCCCCCAGCAGGCAGGCCCAATATAAACAGCATCCTCTGGTTTCACTGGACTTTGAAAGTTCCCCTTAGATGGTTGAAGATTAATTAAACAAGGAAAAAAAAAAAAAAGTTAGCTCTTTGGTATGAATAGCTGTCATGACTACCAAAAGTAGCCTCTGAAAAAGAACTAATCATCTCTAGCTCGGTTAATTTTCATCAGCAATTGGCTTTGTTATGAATGAAGTTCGTGTGTATCATTGACCTGCACTTCTCAGTCATAATGAAGTCTCCTTCATTCAGACCATCAGATTTCTAAAATTCAATGAGAAAGCAGTATGTTAGAATTACAGAAAGATTGATTTGTAAAGTCTTCTGGAGGGGATAATCCAACTTCACTCGAGCACCATAAATCATATGTAGCTTATACATGTTTGTTTGGAAAGACAATGAGGCTTTCCAAAAAGCAGACATGATAACACTTAATCTGAGCGTTAAATCCAAGATAGAAACCTGGATAACCTGAGTTTCTCAAGGAACGTATACTTTGAAAGTTACAGCATTGAACACTTGAATCAATAAACACATCTACATAATTTATTTTGCTGTCTTTAAGATGAAAAGATGCCCATGCTATCCAGATAGGAAGTGATTTGTCATTAAAATTTAGAGCATGACTTTTCTTACTAGGAATATTATTCAGTCAGGTTGGCTAAACAATTTTCTAAGGCCACTACTGAAGAAAAAAAAACTATGTCAAGAGGCTTTAGCAATATTTAGTAATATCGATGAGGAAACTGTCCTGTCTTGCCATTTAATGCAGTGCATATTGAGCAAATGAGAAAAAATAGCCTTAATCAAGAAGCTATGTCTTCTTCCTTAGTATCTGAGGGTTTTATAAGTCCTGATGTGTCACTTTTGACAAGATACTTGCCAATATGAGATATAATAATAATAATCTTGCTAGACAGATAAACATGCATCCTCTTTAGATATTGAAAATGAAATGGTCTTTAAGGTGTCTTGTGCTAGAGCACAAGAGGTTCCACCTTAACACGAGGAGGAACTTCTTTACTGTAAGGGTCACAGAGCACTGGAACGGGCTCCCCAGAGAGGTTGTGGGGTCTTCTTCTCTGGAGATTTTAAAAACATCCTGTCTGCGTTCCTTGGTGACCTGTGCTAGATTGTATGATCCTGCTCTGTCAGGGGGGTTGGACTCAAAGATCTCCAAGGTCCCTTCCAACTCCTGACACCCTGTGTGTAACCCTGTGTCTGTCCCACAGCAGTGGGTTGCATATCTGGATCTCTTAACAGTTTGATGAGAAACATACCTGATTTATGAAAGGCCAGGTAATATGACTAACAATATGAGTATAGTAAGAGACAAATTCTGTTCTGGAATGTTTTTATAGGAGAACATTGTGTCAGGTCTTGAAGGTTACCTTTTCCCATCCTTCCTGTGAACTCCCCTTCACACATCAACAGAGTGACTGCAGCTAGTCTTCTGTATCCAGGCTTTTTGTGTATTACTTAGAAAGTGGAACAAGATCTTTAATAAATATCATATATAAGGGATTCTTGAAGCATCTGGTTTACTGTAAGCTGGGAATGATTTAGGTTCTTCCTCTTACAGTAAATAGAACAACAATCTTCCAATGTGTATAGCTTTAAATACAAAGCAGATGAGTTTTTGCTACATCCAGTTCAAGGTAGAAAGAGAAATATTAGGATTACATTGAAGTGAAAAGGTGTGAAGAGAGGCTCACTGAATACTTGAGGACCCTTCCTAACAACAGTGGTGATGCAGCATAAAACAGTCTTCTCTGATGGTTGCTGCATAGTCTTCACCAAAGTCTTTTTAATCAGTTTGAACAGACACCTGTCAGGGGTGGTTTAAATGTCATTATCTTGTCCAGAATAGAAGATGATTAAGATGTATGAATGGAGATGCTTCCAGAGTAGGCAATCTTCTTTTTGGGATGAGTAGTTCTGGCTCCTGCCAAGGATGTCTAATTGGAAAGGGATGCTACTTCCCCATTGTTTGTGTGGTTTACAAAGCATTTCTAAAATGATGTGGCAACCAATGCACTTTCCATAAAGAAAGCCCTTTATTGTGTGTCACATGCATTACTAAACTCTCTGGGAGCTCCAAAAGGGTCTAGGACTGAAAAGACTTCTGGAATTAGCATACATCTCTCACTGACATCCATGTTTCTCCAGCAACACCAGAGCCATCTAGCTTGAAACCACATGGTCATGTTTCCATTAGTTTCTGCCTTAAGCTGCTGGAGCTTTCTGAGTCCCCTGCTCTAAGCACCTTGAGAGCTGCCACGCTAAGAAAAATCTTTACTCCCTTTGATATAAATCTCAGCTTTCTTGTTTAGTTATATAAAATCTTATCATAAATGTTCAGAAAATGTGTAACAGGAATGAGGGGAAAAGTAACCATCTCTGATGTGGCACTCTTCAAAGAATAAGTTGCTTTTTAATTAACCCTAAGGAGTTTTAGCAAGACAAGCCATTTGTCTATGCTACCATTCAAGTCTGGTTTCCACAGGACATGTTGGGTGGCAGATAACAGGTCAGGTTTATTTTAATTAACTTTGGGTGACTAAAAAAGATAGACATTTCTATCTCGTCCATCATCTCTAATCTTAACATATTTCTCAAGCAGATTTGAATAATAATAACATAGTAGGCTTTTAAATTCAATTCATTAGATGCCCACAAAAGAAAGAAAGAATATATAAAAAAAAAGGAATTAGATTTTTTGTAGCCTACAAAGATCATTTTAGTCCTTCATAATACCTGGTTTAATCTGCCCTCAATTAAATAAAAAATGTTGAAAATATTTATTTCTGAAATGCAATTAATTTCAGATTAAGCCTATTTTTATTCTTACACCTTAGCATTTGGCGAACATGCAGTGTGTAATCAGTGCAGGATGGGGCAAGGCATATAAAGCTCTGGGCAGTGGAGAATGGATGCTATTAAAAGGGCAAGGAGATAGGCAATTATACCTAGGAAGCTGGAAGAAAAGTCACCCTGTTTTCTATCTGTTTTTCTATTTGCTTTGTTATTTCACAGCCAAATGTTATAGCCATAAAATTTCTGGGACCAGGAATCTCTTTTTGTTCCTGGCATACATTTTCTACAATGATATGATGCATTGGGTCTGCCTGAGCTGGAGTTAATTTTCCCCATTGCAGCCCTCCCAGAGCTGTGCTTTGCATTGAGAGCTGGAAAGGTGCTGATAACAGCCCCATACTGTGTCTGCTGCTGGGCAGGGCTCACACAGCACCAAAGCTGGTTTTCAACATTCTCCCAGCAGTGGGATCAGGTGGACAAGATCTTGGGAGGGGACACAACTGGGACAGCTGACCCAAACTGACCAAAGGGATATTGCATACCATATGAT
>JANIJG010003349.1:17255-40452 GCA_024611175.1 Megaceryle torquata
ACACACACAACCTACGCAACCATGAGGCCCGAAGATGCGCGCCCTGGGGGGGGGGGGGGTGCGGCGCGGCGGGACCAGATTGGCCTACAAGCAGTCATTAGGTGTTTGTAGCCCTGCTTCCCAAAAAGGGGCCAGACATCGCCTGCTGATGGGATGTAGCAAATAAATCTTTGTTTTCTTTTGTTTCCTCGCGTGGCTTTGCTTTTTCATTAAACTGCTTTTGTCTCAGCCCATGAGTTTAATCTTATTCTTGTCCCCCTGGTTCAGCTGAAAGGAGCGGGGGGAAGTGATAGAACAGCTCGATGGGCACCTGGCATCCAGCCAAGGTCAATTCACAACATACGCTGACCTGCACATGAAGCTCTCAGGTCTATTGGGATATGACTGCTGCTAACATTAAATTAGATATTTTTCCAAGATAATATCAGCCAGATCCCTGAAACATAGAGCTCGTGCAGCAGCAGTGTGCATTATCGTTAGGCAAAATACTGCATGCTATGGCTGCCACAACACAGGGTACAATCAAGTGAGACTTCTGTAAGAGAAAGTTTTCTCAGTGGTTTCCAGCCTGAGACACCAATGTGGCAACACTCAGAATCATAGAATCGTAGAACAGTTTGGGTTGGAAGGGTCCTTAAAGATCATCTAGTTCCAACAACCTGCCATGGGCAGGAACACTTCACACAAGACCAGGTTGCTCAAAGCCCTGTCCAAGCTGGCCTTGAACACTTCCCATGATGGAGCATCCACAGCTCCCTTGGGCAACCCGTTCCAGTGTCTCACCACCCTCACTGTAAAGAACTTCTTCCTTACATCCAATCTAAATCTACCTTCTTTCAGTTTAAAGACATTAACCCTTGTCCTGTCACTACATGGCCCTGTAAAAATGTCCCTCCCTAGGGCCTTTCATTCCAGCTCCAAAAAATGCTGGTTGGAAAATAAATTTGTTGGAAACCAGACTTAAGAGATCGAACTCCACATCTGCAGACTTCATCTTAGTCCAAGATGAATATTTGCTACACAGTGATTAGCTGTTTGTTTGTGGTTTTTTAATTATTATTATTTTATTAACATAAAGTTTTCTTCAATACCCTATTTGAATCCAGAGTTTATTCATAGTGTTACCTGCCAGTCTCAACTTTGTCATTTCTTGCCTTTAAAATTGCACACTACTATTATAGCTGTAGATAGGTTTTGTTCATATGAAACACATTTTTCACCCTTTATGAAAAAAAGAAACGAGCTTTAGGAAACACTTGAATCCTGTTTTTTGAATTATTCATGTTTTTTCCAGTAATTCATCTACTAACTCTGTGATTTTCGTCTTGCTCTCTCTTTAGTTTATACTTTTGGTAATACATAGGCAATTCCACAAGTAATAAAGAAACAATCAGTTGTCTGAGTGCTTTACTTAAAAAAAAAAACAACAAACCTACAACACCACAAATATATCTTTTTCAATAAACCAACACAATTGGAGTTGTTTGCAGCTCTGGAACACTGGTGAACACAGCACTGTGTTCTAATTTTCATACAATATGAATTGTGGGCCACTGTGGGTCTCTCCTTCCCCCAGTTTATCTGACCCCTCACCCTGCTTCTCCCCACTGGAAATCACAAGAATTAGAGAAGTGGTCTCTGCTGTCAAGTCCAGATGATGAATAATAAAGACACAAATCAGTGCTTAGTGGTTTTGGGATGGCTTCTGAATTCAGAGGAAGGACTTGAATCCATTTCAGCATGCTCTTGAGGGGCTGCCAGCCCCATTTCATCAAATGGCAATAGACACTCGAGCCCTTGTTTGCATGAGCACAAGGTCTAAGTACAGAAATGGTGATTTCAGTGCATGTTTTATCCACTCCAGTCTGGACCCTGCCCTGTTCCAGTTTTCATGTAAGTACCTGGAACAGATCCTGTAATTTACAGAAAAGATGGCTTAGATTTTTAAAGAGGTAGAAGAGTTACTTCAATGTGTGAGACCCTGACCCTGAAGCCACATTCTTTTGGTCTAAGGCACTTCTGGGATTAAAGATCAAATTATGTGGGGTTTTGGTTTTGTTATTTTTTTTTTTTAATTGAAACACTAATATGTGAAAATTTTGACAGTGTAAAAGGATGAAGCATGAAAAAGGTACAGAGAATGTAGTCTGGCAGAAATGTGTCACCTTTCCATCTGGAGACATAACAGAAACGATTTTAATTATTTAGTTTGTGAATGCACCACCCTTGACATTGCATTCAACATTTTAATTTCACATGAAATACAGTCCAATTATGAACTACTGAAAGTAGTGACAATGCCATTTATGTCACTTGGTAGAGAATTACAATCAGATGAAACAATTGCTGTGGCTTTATTTTTGTTTATGAAGAACATTATGTTTGTGCCTTCTTTCACACACTAAGTATCTGACAGGCAGCTCACAACAGTGACAAAAACCCATGAAGTTACTCAGAGTTATTAAGCTAATTTCTCAAAACCACTTCCCTAAGGCAAATGCTAAATTTTTTTTTTTTTTTTTTTTTCCCGTAACATTTATTTTGGTGGAATAATTAATTAAAGGTAATTTAGGCTCTTCAAGGCAAATTTGGTACTGCCCAGGAGAAACCTCCATCAGATTCTGGGTTCAACACTTTAAATTATCTAGAGTTTTAAAGATAGGTTTTTGTTTATTTGTAAAAGGAATAATACTGGAAAACCAAAGTAATAACAAAAATGTGAACCAGTAAAAATGGTAAATCTTCCTAGAAACATCTTCTAGGTTGGGCCCTTAATAACATCCAGCCACACCAGCATGAGGCTGTGGTACTAATTGCTTCACCAGAACCAAAGATGTGCCTGAGCATGCTGCATACATGCTGATCCAGCTATATTGTTTTCCATTTTGGATCTGGTTGATTTACTGCTACTTGAAAGAACCATGTGCAGATGTTTCCCTCATGTCCTCTGACAAAAATAGGGTCTCTTTTCTATGGCCATGCTACTCATTCTTTATCTGCTCCAATCTGAAGTCCTTGAACACTGAGGATGGGAATGCTACACCACGGTCCACCGGACTTAATATTATATTATTATTATACATATATTATTTTGTATAGATTATATTATACTGATGCTTTACACAGGTCCTTTGTCTGAGGCTCCTTTAGACTACTCACCTATCACCTCAGTGGCTTGTAGACTTCCATCAAAGACATGAGGGTCTATCATGGAATTAACAATGTCCTTGCTTGTAACAGAAATTTAACACAAATTTTCCTAGCGTTTTTGATATAAGCCTTGGAATCAGGAATCCCAGAGATCAAACACCAATTTTATATTGTTTTTCTATTTGTACTTGTACAGTAGCTGCTCAAATGTCTATTCATCAAAGATTTTGGGGAATCTAAATGGTTGTCCATAGTTCACCTTAAATTTTCTTAATCACAATTTTTCGACCTGTTAATTTATTTACTAAAAGAAACAAGCAAATCAAAAGCCAGTAGTACTGCCTGATAAATATTTGCTGAAGGGTTTGTGGACATTTATTACTAAACAATTTGAGGTGTAAATATGAACTAAATATTAAATATTAAGAATATGAAAACTGTGTAAACTGTTGGTCTCCAAATATTACATCTTGTTTTTTTTGTCTACACCATTCTACTTCAAGAGTCCCTGTGATTGATGATGGTGAAGTGCAAGAGACTTCGTCTTTTTAAGGGTTTTGGAGGTGTTGAAGGAACTATCCTGAAGCAGCATAAATATTAGAGCTCCTCTTTTGTTTTAGTAATTCAATATTCCTTGTAATATTGTTTGCTTAGGGATAGTCAGAGATTATCCTGGTTTTAGCCTAGGATTTGGGATACATAGCATCCAGTCTCTGTTTCCCTCCCCACAGTGCTGGGGAGATGACAATCTTCTTATTCAGAATTCACATGTTAACATGAACTTGCAGAAGTACCTTTGTAATTATCTCTATTTTAACACTTTTTTAAGCATTATCAGTCAATCTGAATTCCTTAATGTTCTCAGAATTCATTTTTCTGTGGATCTTGGTATTTCCTTTGAGTTTTCTGAATGTCTTTGCTTAAACACCTTGACTATCGGCACACATAACTCTGAGCTATGAAGGAGTCATAGCAAAGATAAACTGGTAGGACGAATCAGAGGGGGACAGAGCTCATCATGCAAATCAATTGTATTTTTAATGTACCTAATTGAAATCCAAATTTCAGACCTATGCAAAAAGATACGTAATGTGCCAGATCAGAGGTGTTCATTGTAGAGATGACCCATGTATTTTTAAAATAGAAAAAAATTATATACGTAAGGTGAAAGAAATTGTCCCTTAGAGGGGCAATCTGTGAAGGGCTCCAAATGACCTAATTAGTAATCTCCTCTAAGAGTATGATGCTTGAAGGCAGTAAAGATCCTGAATTCTTCACAGCCAAGATGTGCATGTTTATCATCTGGAAAAGAACCATATCCTGGAGAGGTAGGATGAAAAAAAGAGGATATGAAAGGAAACTCTGGAAACACATGTAGATATCTTCTTTTTTAAACTGAGTTTACGTAAGTTTCTTTTATGGCAAGCTGTTCTGTGATAGCACTATCATGTTCTGGATACATCCTGACAAAATGAACATCAAGCCTATTAACTCTGTAATTTGCTGTTTACATTGATATTTTGTTCATATACCACTGGGATAGTTTTTTGTTATATATGAATTGTTTTTTTCTTGAAACATGGGACAGATTATGGTATTGACAGACACCCTGAACAGTCATTTTTGAACATAATTTATTGTTATTACAGTGTCATAGTTACTTTAAAAAATAATAATAAGCCCATTAACCTCATTAAAATGTCTACAGATATATAGTTGTATTTTCTGACTGAACTGTAGGACAGACTATGCTGCACTAATGAGTCCTCTGAATGCTGAAGTTGTACAGTAGGTATCCCCTTGTTCCTCTTGCAGAATTTGTCCAAGAAAGCTTTATTTTCCTTGGATACCTGGTTGTCTCATTTAATAAGCTGTTATGAAGCTAAGCATGGAATTCTTTCCTCCATAGAACAGATGCAGAGTTATGTTATTCCATGTTGAATGTAAAAATTTTATAAAGGCTATTCTTTCAAGCTTTGTTCTGTGCAAGTCACCTCATATTTGTGGCAGACAAAATGAGTTGAAAACTTTGTAGTTTCTGGTTTATACAGAGCCTGCCAAAAGATGGAATTCAGAACAGCACATTCTCCTATAACATATTTCTTGGGAACCAAATACCTTCTTATCATTCACTTGCAGTTTTAAAGCATTCATTTAGTGCTGTTGAAATGCCTTAGCTTGGTAGCTTGGGATACAAACATCATGTATCTACCTACAGAAAATAGTCTGCCTTAGGCAAAGCAATCCCAGTGACTTCTTGCATCAACATTTGTAGAGATACCTGCTAGACTCCTTCTTTTATAAAATTGCTACTTTTGTGGCCTTAATTCACCATCCATTGGTACAATGGGAAGGAATCCTTCCTTCCTGCTTCAAGAAGCTGTAGGAGTTCAACTTTATTTCTTTAGAAAATGAGAGCTTCCAAGGTTAGGGGTTCCTGCTGAGGGAATTCTTTTGGCAGAAGTTCTTTCAAGTCCTGAGTGTTGAATAAAGTAGCACAAAAAACAGTCTGACAGAGCAGTGGAGACAGAGCAGGTTAACGCAATACACTTCAGAGACAGTAGAAGTACATTGGCCATGGTGTGTGTCTTTACACTTTCAGACCAAAGTTGCATGGTAGGATTGGCACACAAGCTGGAAGTTGAAGCCTTGGAGAAGAGATGCCAGAGAAGCATGCATCAGTTGTCAGTGTCATCACATTTCAAAATAAACTCACTGTTGTGTCTGCCATAGACCACTCCAGAGGGCATTATTTAAATATTGAGTGGGGTATGGGTCTCAATGAGAAAGGAGAGAAAGGAAGTTTATACTCTGAAATGTATTTCTTTTTTTTAAGAGAGGGAAAACTGATGAATCTTACTGGATAGAAGCATAATGTGTTTTTTGCACTGCTTTCCAAGAGCCTGATGCCCACTCCCCATGCTGCCTGGCTCCCTGGAAAGAAGGGGAAATCCATGAGCACCAGCTGACTCAGGAGCAGGAGCATTGCAGGCAGAAGCCTGTGAACCAGTAGGAGCCAGGTGCCGAGGGAACCTGGCAAACCCTGACCCCTTGGTTCTCCAGCTGAGGAGTTGTGGACCCCAGTTCTGACTCAGACCAATAACCAAAGTGCTGGGAAATCCTCAGGCAATGTGTATAAATACCCAGATGACTGGAAACCTGGGGTTTTTCCTGACAGCCAGTAAAGAAAGTGGTGAGCAGGTGGGCTGGCAGAAGACCAGTATTATGGGGATGATACAGTGCTGCAAGCTATGTTTAATTTTTTATAGGAGCCGTGGAGAACACTGCAGTAGCAGCAGAGTGGCAGCAAAACTCAATGTGAATAGGATGTTTGTTAACTTTTAATTGAACTCTGGGATGGAAGCCAGGGATCTGACAGAAACACTGATATGAGTCATAAAAGAAAGGCCACAGGTACTGGGGGATAAATTTTGAACTCCAAGTTGGGTGATAAGCTCTTCAGCAATGATAGAAAATGTGAGGCAAATACATGAGAAAGCTACTGTCTGAAAAGAGACATTCATAATAGTGTTTGAACAAAGCGTAGATGTCACCATGCTAAAGATATGCTATGATGTCCTTGGTGGCATCAGAAGAATGCACTCAGTGGAGTGGTGGCAGTGGACAGAATATTTGAGGCAGAGCTGGAGTATGCCTTTTAATTTCAAACAAATGAAGCGTGTATTTGAGAGAGCCAGCCGTCCCCTTTTCCCATTAGGACAGTCACTCTTAACAAGATAGAGCTGTAAAGAACAAAGTGGATACTTGTGTTTTCAAAGCTGGACCATGAACAGAAGAATGATGGGAATGAATAGACTCATTTCATGGGTACCAGCAGGCAGATTAAAACTGCAGATAAAGATTCGAATTTTGACTCATGAATAATCCCTGAGCAACTCAGCAGGTACATAAATGAGGAACACTTGTGATGTCTCCAGCACTGGGGAAGATGGCCAGGAGTTTGTACTCATGCAATGATCTCCTTGAGAACTGCCATTTTCATAGTCTGATGCTGAGGATGTTTAGTACCAAAAGATAAATAGCACCCTTGGGCAGCAGGAATCTCATAAGCATCTCTAAGATGTGCAGTAAGTGGACTTTTGATCTGTGGGATGACATAAAAGTGGAAGTACTTTCACAGCTTCTTGTGGGATTTGGGAAGAATCAGAGCTAATGGACTAAGTAAACAGTAATGCAGGCTCCATGTAACATGGGAGAAAAGCTAACAAAGCAAAGAAAAGCAGAGAATTAGAGAATTATAGAATTGATTAGGTTGTAAAAGACCTTTAAGATCAAGTCCAACCATTAACCCAGCACTGCCAAGTCCACCACTAAACTACAGCACTGCATCTACACAGCTTTTAAATACTCTAGGGATGGGGTCTCCACCACCTCCCTGAACAACCCTTTTTGGGAAGAAACTTTTCCTCATGTTCAATCTAAACCTTCCCTGGTGTAACTTGAGGTCATTTACTTTTATCCCATTGCTTGTTATTTGTGAGAAGAGACTGACTCCCCCCTTGCTACAACCTCCTTTCAGGCAATTGTAGAGACTGAGAAGGTCTCCCCTGAGCCTCATTTTCTCCAGGATAAGCAACTCTATCTTTTCATGACTGCTATGCCCAAGAGGGCCTCCATCCATCCATCCATCCATCCATCCATCCATCCATCCATCCATCACATCCCATCACATCCCATCCCATCCCATCACCCACAGGTTCTTTGTTCACGAACAATATGTCCATCAGGATGACTTCCCTAGTTGGCTCACTCACCAGCTATGTCACGAAGTTATTTTCAACACAGTCCATGAACCTCCTAGACTGTTTCCTCTCTGCTGTATCGTATTTCCACCAGGCATATGGTAAGTTCAAGTCCTCCATGACAAGAAGTGGTAGTGACTTCTCCTAGCTGCTTACAGAATATTTTGTCTACCTGTAGTTCCTGGTTGGGCTGTCCGTAACAGACTCCCACCACAATATCTGCCTTGTTGGCCTTTCTCTTGATTCTTACCCTTAGACACTCAACCCTTTTGTCACCATCATTAAGCAAATGTATCAGATCCTAGCAGCTGACGTCTGTTCTGAGTTGCTCTCTGATGCATTAACCACTGTGAATGTCTCTTACCTAAAGAAAGTTATTAAAAATTTTTAACATCACTACAGTTGCACGGTTTCCTACTGTGTTGCTGAGACAGATTCACTGCCCCATCTCAAAGTTTTAATAGTGTGGCTGTTAAACTAAATAGTATACACTTTGTTAAGAAAGAAATGGTACAAGCTTTGTAAGGGCACTCTGAAAACTGTCTGAGAACCAAGTTCATATCTTAAGGTGATATTTCTCACAGCTATTCATTTTGTGAAAAAGATCAATCTGAGCTCTTCCAGGAACTGAAAACAGTCTTTGCCACAGCCAGGTGAGAACACCCGGCATTAACACAATTTTGATTTATTAACTGTTTTAAAGAACTTACAAGTGCTGGCCATTTACAGTGTACAAGTATAAGAAATTTCATGATATTTCACTGCTTTTGTTTGTAAAGCTCAGCTGTTCTTGACTCACCAGTCCTGTTTCTTTGTATAATTCTGTTAATTAATTCAGAAATGTTGCATTAATTAACTGAAAAAGAGACATCTCCCTTTCTCCTGTCCACAGACAACAGTCTTGCCTAACTATGGCATTTTATGGGCTTCCAGAAGTAAACCATGGGTAGCATCCCTGCCAGATCCATCAGACCACCATGTTGTATTTCTTCCACTGTGACCAGTGGTCACCATAAGATATCTCCAATCTTCATGATGTTGTAGAAGAAGAAAGGAGGTGATTGGGCACAAAGTAGATCAGAGGAAGCAAATTAACAGGACAAAAGTGAAAGTGATCTTCTGAAATCAGCTTTTAATCCAATCCACATTAGCAATGTAATACAGACCTCCTATTTGATACAGGATATTGCACCATTTTGCTGGAGCAAGTTCAGAGAAGGGCGACCAAGCTGATGAAGGGTCTGGAGATGTCCTATGAGGAGAGGCTTAGGGAACTGGGATTGTTTAGTCTGTAGAAGAGGAGGCTGAGGGAAGACCTTCTCGCTCTCTACAACTACCAGAAAGGAGGTTGTAGTGAGGTGAGTGTAGCCTCTTCTCTCATGTAAATAATGACAGGACTAAAGGAAGTGGACTGAAGTTGCACTACGGGAGGTTTAAATTAGATATTAGGAAGAAAGCTTTTACTGAAAGAGTAGTCAGGTGCTGGAACAGGCTGCTTGGGGTGGTGGTGGAGTCACCATCTCTGGTGACTCTATTCAAAAAACACGTAGATAAGACACTTCAGGACATGCTCCAGTGGGATGGTAAAGTGGTTTTTTGTTTTGTTTATTTTTTTGTGTGTTTTTTGTTGTTGTTGATGGTTGGATATGGTGATCTTAAATGTCTTTTCCAACTGTGGCAATGTTATTCTGTGTAATTACAGTCATCCACTCCAAGACATTAAGGTGGAAAAAATTATCTCATCTGTCTTTACCCATTGTTTATAGCATGTCATTTGAAATCTGAGTAAGCCATGCTACCAAGTTCCTGAGCTTAGACTTCTTAGACTCACTTAGAGGAAGTCAGGAACAGAAGTGTGCTGCTGAGTGCTTTGATTCCCAAAGCTCAAATTAAAATCTCCACATGGCATTTGTAATTTGTCACATAGCTCATTTGGAGATAACATGGGTATCTCCAAACTATCCTGCATTTGTGATTATAAGAAACAAGTATTGACCCCTGGAGATCAGTGGTAGGCAGAATGATGCACTGATGCAGAAGCAGCTGTATTTGAAGGGTGTTCTTCTCAGAGCACTCACATATGCTTGTGTATGACACCTCTTTTGCTTTTGCTTTGCTCCTTCCTGGGTTATGTCTTCCAGGGAATAAAGCAGTTATGCTTCCTGTTAGCAATGGGCTCACTATAAGTAGAATGCATCTCATCTATCTTCAGCTGTTTAAAAATGGATGGATCTGTGATGAAGCAATCTCTGGCAGTGTTTCTGTCTCTTCAGTCATTGTTGACTGTCTTACCTGTCTTCATTAGTCCTTTTTCCTTTGGTAACAAATAACATTTAACTCACTTTTTCTGTCTTCCCAAATGGATATGCATTCACTTGGAAAAGCTGTCTGCAGTGCTCTGAGTGTGGGATTCAGACTGAGGCAGAGGGAAGCAAATTAGAAGCAAAACTCTTCTCAGAAAGGATAAAATACCTTTTTTCCCTCCTTGATGAGATTTTTTCTCTCATTATGTAAAACTAAACATGTCTGAAATGTTATAAACTATGGTTTCCATGGTGCTATATTTAGTGATATAATAAAGTTTATTTGTATATTGTTTGGGAAGCCTTTATAGAGAAATTATTGTAATGTGAGCTTTTAAATACACTATATGCAGAATTATGTTTTATTAAGTTTTTTTTCACTCTAAACAAGCTCTAGATGGAGACATTTATCCATAAAATTGTTTTCTTTAACAAAATTTGTGAGACAAGCAAACCACTACAAGTTGAAAAAACCAAATTGCTTTGAGAATTCATTTTCAGACTGAAACTTACTACAAAAATAATATGAATTATTAAAGGATAATATTTAACACAAGTGCCATTGATAGAATACATTTTAAATGCTAAACTAAAACTGTAAATAAATGATGTGGTATTACCTCATACATCCTTGAAATATGCATATATGCAGATAAAAAGTGACTTTATATATTTCTTTTGATTTAAAATGTAACTGCTGGTATGAGTACTTAATTTTGTTTGTTATAATGAAAAATTTTCAAGTGGCTATCCTTAAAACATTGGGAAGGAATATTACTTTTAATTTCTGAGGAAGAGTCTCATAGTGACAAATGAGATCATTCTATTTAGTGTATCATATGTGTATCTTATATTCATACATATAAAAATACATAACTTACAGTGCTGGGTAAAAACAAGCAGATAGCAATAAAGTTTCACAATTATGCTAATGACATAGTTATTAATATAATATAGATAGACAGATAGATAGATAGATAGACCAACAGACCTGTTTATCAGTATGCTGTTTATAGTAATCATTATTTTTTCCATTAAATGCAATAGTAAATCTGTTGGATTCAGTGCAGTCAGAAAACAGAATCAATTCCTCTATTATTTCATGCATGGTAGGACTACTTTAGTTCTATTGAGCATGGTTTTAAACCCTAACCTCACAACATTTAGTTCTCTGTATTTCCAACAGCTTGATCAGTCCTTCGTGTAAGTCACATAGTCTTGCACTTAAGTATATGCCTAATTCTTGCAGACTGCTTTTTCCTAATCTAGAAGATAACAAGGAAATGAAAAACAAAGTGTGAAACATTTATTTACACATTTAAGTTGTTACACCAGTTCAGAGCAACAGCTCAGCTTCTTCAGCATGCTGTCTCCACTGTGGCCAGAATCAGCTGCCTCAAGGGAGGCTGGTAGAAACTCTCAGACATGCTGACATTTAATAACCTCTGCTTAACCTTATGTTTGCACACTTCCTCTAAAGAGCTGTAATCTGAGAAGCACTATATTTAATTTATCTTCCAGCACTTGTGTTGTCGTTAAATACAACAACTTTGGATACTCATGTCATCCTTACAAACATCCTTGCTATTTTCCCTATTGCAATGGTCTTTGTTAGAAATTAGTTTCTTGGCTTTATAACATGCTGTGTGTGAATACAACATTTAGCCTGGTTTGACTTTCCCAATATTTCATTTTATTTAGCGTTTCTGTGCAGTGGAAAGGGCAAGTCATCATGATTAAATAATCATAATTATCTTTAAAATGCTTTTCTACATTACATCTTCATTTATTCATAGGATTTTTAAAGAAAGAATGATTCTCTCTTCTTTTTCATTGATTTAAACACTTTCCCTATTCCCTCAAACTAAAGGAAGGCAGGACCATGCAAACATAAAAAAGCATGATAATCGAAAGCATCAAAAATTCAGTGTGTGACAGATTTTTGTCTCTTGGGACTGTTTCAGATCTTCTAACATCTTTGCATAAAACAACTACTTCTTCCCATGATGAGCTAGATGCACACTTGGTTATCTCAGTAAAATTCACGTGCATTGACCAATTTCATCCCCCAGTAGCAGACTACAAGTACCAGCTCAGACACTGAGCTAGGTCAGCCCCATTTGTATAACGTCCTGTCTGGTAGTTGATGCTCTTTCTCTCATCACCTTGAATTCATCCTAAAAGTCCCAGGTTAACACCATTTCCTTGCTTCCAGAGCAAGGAGAACTTGCTCACACCTGGTTTGGCTGCCTCTAGAGAGCACTGCAACTCTGTTCTGTAAGAACACACAGCACTCTTTCTCCAGATGCCGACTGTGAAAATTCAGGTTTCTAATAATAGGAATCTTAAAATCCATCATGATGAAGAGGCGTGAAATGAGGGGCTACCTTAATCAATCTCCAGGAACAAGAAAAGAAATCTGTATCAGGAATTTCACTCCTCTTGTGATCTTAGTCACCTACGTGTAGGAATTACGCACTATGTGCCTTTTTGATTCCATAGTCTGAAACCTTTACTGTTCTTAAGGAAATTTTCTGAATAAAGAACATCTGAGTTATTAAATGAGCACTGTGTGGGTTACTCATATTAATTTGCCTACACAAATTCTTAATAAAAAATCACTTAAGCAGCTAATTCACTTTGCCACTCAAGCACTCATAAGAAACACTTGCAAAGACAGGAAAAGTTCATAAAAATCTGAAGGAGGTAAAATTTCAGAGAAAGTTTAGGTTAATCATTTTGTTTTATATAAAATTCTTAGTTATTCTTTCAACCTTACATTTTGTATTGGTAAAACCAAAGCAACAACAAAAAACACAACAAAAAATGACCAAAAAACCCCACCAACCAAAAAACCCCAAAACAAACCAAAAAACAAACAAAAACAACCACCAAAACCAACCTATGGCTTTAACTTCAGGTTAGACAGGGAAGGTCTTGCATGTTTTCAGGTCCTGCAAAGTTGCTTACAAGAGCTGATAAAAAGCAATGCTAGAACTGATTATGATTAGGACTAAAATCTGCAATAGCTCCATCCTGACACCTTGATCACTCAGGTCACGAAGTGATCAAACAATGTACCTAGAAAAAGTAAAATTAAATTTCATTCTCAGAAATTTGTCAACATCCCACCTAGGGGGAAAAATAGTTTAAAAAATCACTTCTGTAAAGTCTCAGCATTTTTCAGACACGTCATTTTCATCCCTGTTTGCTGTATTTAGCATTTTACAAGCAAGTTGAGATGTGGTTTCAAGATATTTATTAAAGGGTTTTTATAATTTGAAAAACTCCCCTTAACCAGCTTCTCTCGCCTTCACCTGGATGCAATATCTCGTGCATTCAGTGCACGAGATACCAAATCTCGTGCATTCAGTGAACACACATACTCCATGCTGTTGCATGGGATTCTCATCAGACTGTTAACTACCTCTAATATATTAACCCATCTAGGCTGTGAAACAAGTCTTGGAGAGAAAAACATGATTTACTTTCTTCTTTATGCTACTTTATAGCAGTAGAACTCCATCAATTTTTCTGGTGTTACTCCCAATAAACACAAGGGAGAGCAACAAAAGAGTTGAGGCTTGTAAAGTGAAGTGTTCAGCCAGGACACCTTGAAAAGAAAAGAGTCAGAAGAATGAGAGTTATTGTTATCACCTTGGCCAGTGATAAATGCTGACAAGTTCAGGGAGATGCTAAACTTCTCAACTTCCTCAGAAGTTCCTATGTTCCTCTATTTTTCTCTTCTGTGTTGCAAATAAACCTAATTTTTAAATCCCCATATTAAAGTACAACTGTAGTCCTGATAGAAATGCATATATTTTACTTGCTGTATGCTTCATCTTTTCCTAACTCTTAATTAGAACTGACAGATGCTTCTTGCCCAACTGATTTTGATCTCCAGTGCACTCACATCGCTATGCATGTTTATACAAACACTTAATCACTTGAAAATGCATCTCTCTGCCATGCATATGGTAGGAAGATGCTGTGACTTCATTCAGCAGTTCCTTTGTTCAGGCATGGCCCCTGGTGCTAAATGGAGTATGTCAGTGTTTCCATGGAAACCAATCAAAATTCATGAACGGACTGATTTGACTGACTCCAGCTAGCAATGTTTTATTTCATTTGAGTGCACAATAGCAAAAGATATTACTTTCATCTACTTTAAAAAGAGAGTGGATTAAATTGTTGCATCAGTTTGATGGTAGCAAGAAAAACAATGCTATTCAGCTGGTTGCAGGAAGGTTAGCTGTTTATCCTTGATTGTAACAACCAGCTCTGTAGATCTGTGCACATCACAGTACCACTGAAGCAGCTGCAGCAAAGCAGCATAGTGGAGACAGTCCCAAGTCCTTCTCTCTCCTGTCTCTTTCCCTGCTATACAAAATGAGGTGGATTCTGCTCCACCGTCCTGCTGAGCCACAGCCCATCTCTGCCTACTCCCCACCTGGCCACAAGCACGAGCTGCTGTACTGACTTTCAGATGCAGCTGCAGTGCAGGGGATGTTAATCATATGTTTAATGGGTGATTTGACTTCAAGAGAAGACTTTTTGGCAGTACAGACAGGAAGAATGTGACTATGGCACAGCTTCTCCATGTGAATTCAGGGTCACCTTGTACAACACATAGAGTCCCACAGAGCCAAATGTTCATGCTCATTTATAAGGTACAGGGTAACTTTGTGTGCTACCAACTTCATACTACAACCATTCACATAACCTGTCCCCAGCCTGCCCATGGCAATCTGTGACTGTGCAGATGGATTGGAAGAAAGGAAGCATTATTCTTCAACCATAAGGTAGAGCATGATGTTTGCATGGTGCAAAGCCTCAGAATATTCTAATCACAGCTTTGTTTCAGCAACTATAGTCTCAAGCAAACAGGACAAACATGCTTCCAGTGGCTTTCACTGACCTTAGTAGCAAAATACATAATAAATTCTAACTCAATGGATCATAATATTCCAGCTGCAGGAATTTGATACATAGAGGAAATATTCAGTTGTTACCTAACTTCTCTTTACCAATCATTTAACACCGAGTCTTGATTTGTATAATTTTTTTTTCAGCTGGAAGAAGAAACTGCATAAAGTTTTTTACCAGACTTTATTTACTGACTTGTACATTGTTGCAGTAATAAACTCAGAATGATTGCATGCATATGCTAATTTAAAGAACTGAAATTGTACCATTCACATGTATGATGTATCTTTAGTTTGAAGCTTCTCAGAGCCAATTCTGTTTGACCCAGAGCAAAACTGTTTTGTGCAATCATTCTTAAGAACTGCCTCCCAAAATTCAATATAGAGTTCTATTACTGGCTTGAACGTTACAGTGAGAAATAACAGCAGAGGTAAATGAAACAGCGCAGAGAGGAAAGGAAGGAAAGGCTTGTATTCAGCAAAGTTTTCACAGCTGCTGCATAATTCATTTAGATACATATTGTAATAAGAAACACAGGTATGTCATATGAAGCTGTACATTTGTTCAATATGGAGTTCTATATGACACTGAAGTGTCATGGTGTCATGTTTAGAAATATTGGAAAACTCATCTCACATTAGGTTCCTTAAAACGTTATTATAAATATGTGGAAATTAATAGTTCAGTTGGGAAGGCTGTTATCAATATCAGTAGCTGTTTCACCTTTTCTATGACTGAATTGAACAGGCCTTGGATCAAAGTATTTGAAAAGAGAATGGAAGTGCATAAGAAAGAAGGAGAGAACAGAAGAAGAGGTAAATATCATCTTAAATCCTCAGTGAGACACCTTCAACCTAAACTGAGTGGAAACTCAGTGTCACCCCCTGAGTCAACTTTGTATAACTGAATTCCAAAGACAGCCCAATACTGACACTTTGGGCTCTGCTGTCCCTAACTTTTGAACACTGTCCTCTAATACAAAATAAAGAACCAGCCAGACACAGGATTCCTGGTTAGTGGGAGGAGAAATTTAAATATTTGTAGCAGATAAGAAAAATGCCTCAATGCTGCTTTAGAAGCTAACTACAAGGTGGTACCTCCATACTTTGCCCATCTTCAGCACCTGATAGTCCAGGGTGGGAGGGGCTCTTCCTCCCTTGAGAGCCAGTGCCTACTATCTTCTGGAAATGATCCCTGTCTATCCATGCTCTGCTACCCACAGCCATTTCCTTGGAAGATGGAAAAGAGTTTTGTATTGTCTTCCTTTTAATAATAAAGCAAAAGCAATTGCATTTTATGAGGCACCTGATCTGTCAGTATGTGCTAGATGTTCTTTGAGTGCACTTGCTAAATGCAACCCTCTCTGGGCACCAGCAATATTGCTGTCCAGCACTGCTAACCATTGAGTATCTTCATCAGCAGGTAGACCTGGGCATCTCTGGATATGGACACAAGATCTGTAGGCACTTAGAGGACATACAGCTCTAAGAGAAATTACTTCATGCTGCCACAGGGAAAGGTGTCCATGAAGAATCAGACCCAGCGATGAGAATCAATTCTCCTCTGAACTGATTTGATAGTTGCCCCTTCCTTCCACATACAAGTCATTCCTGTTCCACACAGCTCTGAAGAGTTAGAGGTACTCTGTTACTTTGACTAAAATGTTGAAAATAAGCAGTTGAAGTTAATTTAAATCTAGTTTATGCACCCAAATCCTATTTTTTATCTGGACTATTAGTCATCTTAACATCAGGTGAAGAGCCATTTGTTATTTTAAATAGCTTAAATTCCTCATAAAATAGCATGTCTGCCTCTATATTTCTTCCATTTAATCTGCAGCTCTCACCTTTATATTTATGATTTCTTAGCTATAAAAGGAGTTGCATCCAAACATCACTTTAAAGTTTGGAAAAGTTTGCATGTCAGACCCACTGTGATGCAATGAAACACAATTTAAAATAATATTCCTTCTCTTCCACAGCAAAGGTATATCCATTTTTTTTGTCTGGAGCTACTTCTTTTTCCTTTTAATAAAGTTATGCACTATGAAGCTCAGACAGAAAGGGGCTCTTAGGACAATACATCACTGGAATAATGGGAAAATACCAAGACTAACTCCTCTGTAAGATAAAAATATACCACGTTTGACCCAGTTCTTCAAGCATATAGGTGAACATCTTTGTATGTGGGAAGGACCCCACTAAAGACACTGGGATAAAGGTGATGTTTGAAGAATTAAGCTCAGCTATCAGCCATTGTAGTATCAGAAGCACGTTGGGCAGTACTTGCATACTAACATAGCAATGTCAAAAGAGGGACATGTTATTTATTTATGCTGCAAAACACCTACTTAGCAGCTTTAAAGATACTAAGGGTAGCTTTACTAAGGGACACAGCTAAACCAGGGGGAATACAGCTGCAAGTTTTCAAACATGAGCCAGATTTTTTGGTAACCAGGGGGAATCAGTACAGAACAGGTCGATGCACACTTGGATATACAGACATGGGAAATGGGTTCAGGCCGTGGACCATTCTGCCCGGCTTGAAACCTCTGTCTCCATCACTACCATAGCAATTGAACACCTATCATTTTCTGGGGGAAAAATATCACAAATTCACACCTGGTATGACTCAGTCAGTTCTTAAGGGATACTTACAAACAAATCAGCACTTTATACTGTTTCACAACACCTAAAAATCCCCCAGCCCTAAATTTATCCATGTCTCTAACTCGTAGAATACACATTACATTCTAATGTTTATGTGTAAGTCATATAGTAAGTACAAAACGATACTTACTAGTCAGTGGGCATACAGATTTTTAGTTTATTTGTTTCCTTGGCTTGTTTATTGTTGTTTGACGTTTTGTTTTAAAAATTTGTATTAAGATGATAGTAATCACTTGAAGAAACAAGTCTTGATAATGCAGATGGTTAAAAGTTGCCAGCCTTTGAAACAGCAATGAAATGAGAAAAAAAGAATGCTAATGTCAGAGAAAAAAACATTCACTTTGGAAGCAAAAGCAGTCAATGCTAATGGCTTTAAATTCTTTTCTTTATACAATTAATAACCCAGTGACATGAATCTTTTCAGGCTATTACTGAAGAACTGTGTATTTGATACCATTGTCGTCACTTTAACAAATTGTTGTATGAAATAGCCCTTCAGAGCTTTAGTTGATTGATAACTGAGTTAAAAAAACTTCCCTTTGTGGGAAAAAAGAGTAAGGTGGAGGGATGCAAATGACTTCTAACTGCAGATCAGAAAAGGGCCACTCCATCATTCTGTCTGCAACTTGTCAACATAAATTTCAGTAAGTGTTTCCAAAAAAAAAAAAAGAAAAAGGAAAAGCAGGGCTGAGAGTGCCATTTTGAACATCAATATTTCAAATAAGTTCACACATAGTTTACACAGCAGGCTCGAGTTTTGCATAAATTAAAAGAGAGAACTATTTTCAAACTCTAGATAACATTGGCTGATCTTCTCCAACAATTACTGTCCATCATTTCTACTTTAAAGATTCCCCTGATTTGAAAGTCATGATAGCTATGGTATTCTTTTCTTTTTATGCTTTTTTTATGTTTTTCTCTCCCTTCCAACACTAGGACTCAGCTGTTGCTTCACAGACTTATAGTGGGGCAAAGATTTATATGCTTACAGCAAGTTCAACTATACAAACCTATTCTGAAGAGCAGAAAAATGTTGACCTACAAAGCTCACCGTGTGCTATGCCTCTGTCATATTTACTGAGTAAAGCAAGGTTAGGCCAGACTGCAATTCAGAGATGACTCCTCAGAGCTATGCCTGTAAGTAGAGGAAGAAGTGATAGATGCAAGAAGCATTATGCTTCTCCTTATGAATCAATACTTTTTAAAAGCTGTATGCTGGTTGAATGGCATCACTTCCCTGACAGAGGTTGTAATTTAGAGATTCAGCAGGTAAGGTCAGAAAGTGAATTGCTTATGTTAAATTTTTGGATTGTGAACTTGACATGCATGAGCTCCACAACCTGAAATGAGGTCGTGGAGATAGAATAACAATGCTGATTACATGTTCATTAAAAGATCTGTAGCAATTTTAACAAATGTTGAAGTTCCCTGGCTAAAACCTAATAGGTGAAACCATCACATGTACCTTCAGATTCACCTCCAGATATTCCAGAGTAATGTCAATCAGCACTGACAATCTGCTGCCTTCTGCATCTAAACACCATGTGTGCAAATGTGTTTCAAACCCTCTGAAAGGGGAAGGGTAGCTCACCTGGAACAAGATTAAGTCAATACTGAAGATTTTACCTCCAAATTAATGATAGAATTTGGTGCCTGACACAGCATGCTTTGATACTCTTGGCTTTAATTTAGGACACATTTGCAGATGTTAAAATTATTTAGTTTCCAGAAGATGAACAATTTCCCAGTCAGAGTAAGAACCTTTGAAAAATGTTTTTATTATTTAACTCTATAGAAAGAGAGCAAGCTGTAAATATATGCATTATACAGCATTTAAGTAGCACGAGAAGTCACTTTCATTCCTTCTTATTGGCTAGGTCATTCTTGATGGCAGGACAGGAAAGCAAGCAAGAAAGGAGAACTTGAGAAACAGCTCATTAAATCACCTCAGGGCATAACTTTATTCAGTAAAGGAGACATATTCAAGATTTCTCTTGCATTCCACCAAAGAATATTCCTGGATCTGTGTATTTCTGTCCACTAACACTTCCCAATTCAGTAATTATGGGACATATAAAATTGAAAAAAAACCCCAAACCTGTGCTCATAACAGATATCACATATGTCTAAAGCACAAAAGCTGTCTGTCTGAAAGATTAGAAGGAAGTTTTAGAGGGAACACAGGCTGCACTTTTTAATCTGTGTGATGAAATGGTTATTTCATTTAAAAACTGCATTTCAGGCAGTCCAATAGGTCTGTGCATTTAAGGTTGCCTGACACTTCCCATTACAAGAACCTGTTTCCAGACACTCCTGCCTTTGACAAATGTGAACTGTTTGGCATGAAGTATCTCATGCCAGGTGTCTACCTCAGAATTAATTCTGTGTGGAAATTTTGTCAAGGAAAGTTCAATGTATTTTAAAAATAAGGCACAGAAAAAATACTGTGGTTTACTCCTAGTGAAAACATGGACAAATTTTTCATGTCTTAAGCAGGAACACATCCATCTTGCAGAAGAGTTACTCAAAGTTTGTTGGGAGGTCTTGTCTATTTATCAGTGTTTTGCCATCATCCACAGAAAAGCATTTATGGTGCCTTTTTAAAGCCACAGTTTGGGATGGACATGCAGAAGAGCAACGACCACAAACATCAACACAGCATGCTAATGCTGAAAGTTGCTGTAGGCTAAGAAATAATATCCTGCCATTTTACTCCCTAGCCTTGGCACTATACTAAGATACAGGAGGATAAAGTAAAGGGTAAAAAAAAAACATGGAAAATTTGGCTTGCTTTAATTCCAGTATTCCTTAATATTTGGAGTGTGTCTGTGCCCTATTGACAGTTTTCTTTAAATACAGTCATGTGAATATATAGTACAGGATCTACCCATCCATCCATGTGCATGAAGTATCTTCTGTTCCTAGACAGTTTCTTACTTACTTCCATTTATTTGTGATGCAATATAGTGTCAGTTTGATATTAATTAAATCTTTTGTTCTTCTACCAAGCCCAAATAGTGTATATATTAGGGAAGCATGACTTCTGCACAGGGTTTTCCCAATTCCTTTTGCTGTGACAACAACATCTGCAACAGTGGGTGAGGTCAGGTCAGATAGATGCAGGTGCACTGTGTCTCATATTAAAATGGACCTTGTACCACTCACCAGGCCAAGTGATGCAACATGATGAAAAGCATTTCAGTTATCATGTCTTGCTCCTGCAATTGTTCCTTCATCTGCTTTTGCAGTGGTGTTCTGACATGACAAACAACACCTGTGACCACAGCCTCCCCTCCATGGCCCTCTGCCAAGTCTGAGTAAAAAACAGGCATCTTAAATCACTCAACCATGTCTGCAGTCACAACAGACTTCTCTGTGAAAAAAGATTTTAGGAACTTATTTTCACATTTGATGTTTTTTAATAAGAGGTAGGCTAAACATCAGTGAAAAATAGCACAGGTAGAATTGATCCCATCTTACCATGGAAGGACAGGTTCATTCATCTTTCAAGAGCTCTTCAAGCCCTATTTCATGTGATTTTCAGGTTCAGTGATTCTCTTGAGTGGTATTCACATTGATCTTAAGTGCTGCTTGGTGCTATAGGACTGTGGTTTTCAAGAACGGATGAGACTCCTTGAATGGAGGCAGATCAAAATTAAGACACTTAGAGATGTTTGTAGCTAAGCTATTTGCCTAAGCTCTTGTTGTAACTGAAAGAACCCTGGAGATAGATTCAGATGACTAAATATAAGTTTCTAGTGTCATTTTAGATATCCTAAAGTATTTAGTGACTTGTTTTAATGTCCAGTACATGTACAGGTTGTCACTTCTCTATTGCAGTTTCATAAGTGCAGTTTAAACAGTTTTAATTCTGCAGTAGTAATATCGTAATAGTCAGTCTAGTCCATTCAGGTGAGGCTTTTTTCCTCACATTTTAAACTCACCAACATTTTGTTCTCAAGAGGAAATCCTTTACTGGGGAAAGAAATTATATCCTTACTTTGTGGCCATATATTTTGTGGATAAGTTTACAGAGGATTTCTCTTGAGAATTTTTAGTTTGTGGCACTAAAGGGCTTTGAAATCTTTCTGCTTCACTTTTCTGTTACTTTCATCTTTCTATTAAGCCATATTAAAAGAATTAGTACTTTGTCCTTTTTTTTTTTTTTTCCCAGTAAAACAGGACAACAAAATTTCTACTCCATTCTTTCTAAAATGTAAATAACCTGAAATAAATAAGAAGCACGGTGTCATTGCAGATTGGCCTTTTCAAGTTTAAATGTCCCAATTAAAACCTAGTGCTTGCTTCAAGACATCTGGTGAGTTTAGGAGAATTCATATATTCTAGAGATATGACAATTCATATGTACATATTTTATTGTACTGTTCTGGTGAAATACAACATAGACAGAAATATGGTTCCTTTGTCTCAGCATGCTTGACAAAAGAGAAAAATAGGACTACAAAATTTTGAACAGGTTTAGGAATGTATCTGATTTGTGAAAGGCAGTCCTAAGAGGAAGACAGATGTCCGGTGAGGTTATTTAGATTCATATTTTTAAAGACATGCAGATATTGGTCTGCTTTGCAGGATAAGTGAAGTTAAATGCCAATTCCTAGTGTCTAAATTACCATAAGCATTTTGACCTGGAGGCATGAAAAGAGTCTATTTGTTGGTTAGAGGTTTGGCATGTGTTAAGAGGTGGGACACGTGGACTGATGCCTCCTGAGGATGAGGACAGCAGTGAACTCAGTCCCCTGCATGCTGCTCTGGGTACCCAGTTAAAGACGGGTCCTAGTCCTTTTTCCTCCTGTCATGTTCAAGTGGTGGGGCTACAACCTTTGATGAACTTCAAGTTGTCGGTGTTGTGCAAGTAACCAGGTTGAGCCTTTCAAGGAATATAACTGAGAAAATTCCTAAACTATTAGTCCTTCCCAGAGCCTGCCAGGTCCTCAGCTCCATGCTGCAGGAAACCACTCTGAGAATATACAGTACGTGAACATAAGGACAACCACCAAACAGTGCATACGGCCTCTCAGCAGTCTAGTTCCAGGTAGGCTGGGGCAGCCTTCTGTGCTTGGGTGGGCAGAGTCTATTCACATTCTGTGATGGACAACTAAACATTTCTGTGAATTCCACCTCAGGCTACTAATTCCTCAGAGAGTCTTTCTCAGTACAATTAAACTCTTAATATTAGGCACTTGGGAATTTTCAAGGAGATTGAGATGACCTTCTGTGAGTTTAGGCAATCCTTAAATGGTCACTGCAGTCTGGGCAGTTTTGGCTGTGGGATCCAAGTACCTTCTTTACTTCAGTCTTTACTTCTAAGACCAGCCCCTGTGAACTCCAGTCCCTGGATGAAGGGGAGAGAGCCTGGGGGAGGGAT
>JANIJG010003349.1:40552-54306 GCA_024611175.1 Megaceryle torquata
ACATGAGGAGGAACTTCTTTACTGTAAGGGTCACAGAGCACTGGAACGGGCTCCCCAGAGAGATTGTGGAGTCTCCTTCTCTGGAGATGTTCAAAACCCACCTGGCTGCATTCCTTGGTGACCTGTGCTAGATTATATGATCCTGCTCTGGCAGGGGGGTTGGACTCTAAGATCTCCAAGGTCCCTTCCAACCCCTGACATCCTGTGATCCTTAGGTGTGGGTACTAACTTCAGTCTTAGTTCCTTTTCATACAGTCTGGAGCCTGTGCTCTGTTATTGCCTTTCCCTATGACTATAAACAGGTAAATTCACTTTGCTCTGTCTCTTTCTCCCCAGATCTGTTCTGTCCTTCATAATAACTCCAAACAAAGTCAGACTGTCACTGTGCGTTATACATTATCTTGGGATATGTGGAAAAGAAAATAAAGGGGTCAATTGGTGCTACAGGAACCCTGGTCTAACAATGAAATCCTGGTCCCTCATGGCTGCATTTCTGAATTTCCATGTTTAATACAAAATGCTTAAATATTAGTATTTCAGAGAAAATTCTGACTGCTAAAGTGCACTTGGGAAGGCACAGAATGCTTTGGGATATTTGTAGGCAATCTCTGTACACTCTTAACTATCCATTTGCTTAAATTTCAATGAAACTCTGCTGCATACCCAACAATATTTTTTTTTTCCCCTGCACTTAATTCTGCCATGATTCAAGACTCTAAAATGTAATGTACTGTAATTAGTCATTCTCACATCCTCAAAATGTAAACAAAATTAATTTATTTTAAAAAATGTTATTGCCCTATCATTCCGGTAGACCTAGAGAACTTTAAAGAATGGCAAATTAGTAAAAAGTAAAAAAGCTCCTATGAAGACCCAGCTTATAAAAGGATCGCATTACAGGAAATGAAACAATCCCCAACATACACTTTAATAAATAAAAATAAAACTATTCAGACTTATTACAGTTTAAGAAACAGCAAACAAAACACCTGAAAAAGAAAAAGTTCTGCAAGGTAAGGAATGACAAGGTAGAAGATATTATGTGTATGAACATTGTTTAAAAATCAGCATGATCTTAGCAAAATACAAATTTTTCTACAGTGTACTATGTCTTAATTTTTTTTTTTTTTTAATGAATGGTGTAATTGCTGTTACTTCCTGATGCACTTTGATCAGGAATTGTTATACTGAGATAAGCAGCTGGTTTGTTAGCTTGAAAATCAGAATGCAGAAAAGGAAAGGGAAAGCAAAAAGAAATCAATGGGTGCTAAATAACCCCATCTGAAAAGAAAGTGCATGTCACGGATGTATTTAAGCATGGCATGTCCAGGTGTAGTAAGAATTGGCATAACTCTGCTGTCATGGAAATTGGCAAGAGTTTAATCATAGATTTGAATGGGTGATGACTCAGAAAAATGCTGAGTGCTTTTGAAAAATCTCACTCTAGTAATTTGACTTTTCCTTTTTTTTTTTTTTCTATGACTTGTTAGTATTAAGAGAAGGGAAAAACAATAAAAGACTCTATTTTGTCACATCTAGTAAAGTGATAAATCTAGTTGTGCAGTGATCTAGAGGTACCTGCCGTCAAAGTCAGAATTTGCTGACTGAAAACACCAAATATTTGAAGTGTTACAGATGTGAGCTGTGTGAATCATCAGCATTTTTGATTTGGTGAGTGAACTGTTTTGACACTTCTGCAATACACTGTCATTTTTATTTCATTCAAAATGGCATGGATATATCAGCCTTAAACCATAAATTGTTTAGGCTGTCCCAAATCTGCACTTTCAGTACTTGTCCCCTCAAAAATCTCCACAATTGCAGCTTGAACTAAGAACTGGAAGAAACAGTCTGCTCCATAGCTCATGTTAGCCAAATAGAAGCCAAATGGCAAATCACGGCCTTTTGCTTTTTGATCAACCCTGACTGACAGAGATGGCAAAGCTGACAGTGAATGCTGACAAAATAAGTCAGCACATGGCATGTTTTAAACGGTGTGTGAGGGAAGGACTGAACCAAAGTACAAGACCAGTCTTTTTTTTTTTTTTTAATTTTTATTACGAAGCTATATCTTGTCAAAAACAAACAAAAAAAAAAACCCCAAACAAACAAAAAACCCTGGTTTTTCTTCTGTCTGAAAAAGAAATACCAAAATCTTTAAAGAAAAAATTATATTATTACATTCCATAAAACAATTTCAACAGCTAGAAAAGAAAGCCAATTCTCTGTAAAACACAATTTAAAATATGAAAGGGATATGTGGAGGCAAGGGGAAGAGACATGGCTTGTCTTTAATTACTAAAACAACTTTGAAATTTTTAGCAAATAAACTAGAATAAAATAGAGGAGATGTATATGGATAGGAGATGTATATTAGAGAAGACTAATCCATATACGTGTGCAGCAGATCAAGAAAAAGTGATACTGACTTTCTATTTCTAAGAGTTTCTATTTGAGGTAGTATTTCTGTCTCTAATGTTTTCTTATTATTTATTTCTGTTCATAAGGTAAGAGATTTAATTCAGGAAACTTGTGTATATTTTATGAAGCAAGTAAATAAAGTTAATAACTTGTTACACACTCCAACAGGAAAGAAGTCTGGCATTCGGATTAGGAATGTAATCTGTCACCCTATTTCTGCATTTCAGCACAAAACAAAAATTGCTTCTTTCAGTCTCTTTCATTTCATTTCCAAAGACTTGGACCCAGTATAATCCTTTTAACAAAGGTTTCTTTCTCTTCTTGTTCTGCTACATTTCTCTGCTTTACAATACATTTTTTTGTTGTAGTGGAAAGAGAACATTAGTGATTTCGACCTTCCACTTAACTTTGATAAGTGTAGAAGGCATCAGATATAATCTACTATACCAACTTCTGAACTATATGTGTTTTAGAGGTAACTAAGTAGCCTTCCAGAAAGAATGTGAAGTTAGAATCCTTCAGACCTTAGACAGAGTAGCTGTTATGGGATAAGTAAGTACTCTCACCTTGCTTTCAAAGTCCCCAGTATCTTGTTCTGCCTTGTGTTTTTCAGATAAGAAAAAAGACAAGATTTCACATTTTGAGGTGTTTGTTCAACATCTTAAAAAGAAAGGAAAAAAAAAAACCCTTTGATTTTAGCTAGACTTTCGCTTCTCCTTTTTGGAAAGAAAAAGGTCACTGTCAACTTTTACTTTAGAGGTTTGTTTGTAACAAACGCTTGGGTAACCTGGCATATCTTTCTTTTCTATTTTTAGTGACAGTTTAAAAAGAAATTCCTAGAAGCAGATTGCCATTCTTTCTCCTTAGGGTACCTCAGACTCAGCAGGAGGTAAAATAAACTTCACTGGGTAACAGAAAGATTCCCACCTGTGCCACTTTGAAGAACAATTTTTGAGTGGAAAAATGACGTTAGCTTATAAAAATACCCTTTTCTGATACATGATCAGAGCAAAGAACATCCAGAAAAGTGAAGTCTGCATTTGCACAAATACTTCAAGGCGTTTATTCCATACATCTGTCTTAGAAACATAATTGCTCTCGTTTCTCACTGTAATCAGTGGATGAAGTAATGTTTCATCAGATGGTCTTTTAAGTTCAGATCTTATGCTTCTTTTCATCCACTGATATGAAGATCTCAGAGGTGACAGGGTCTCCAAGAGACACCTCCTGTTGAGGATCTAAAAGTCTTGAGTGATTCTTTGTCTATTACTACTTCCTCTTCCATTTTTGCAGACAAATACATCTTTCATGAAGGAACATCTGAGATGACCTTTGTATTTGTTACTGGTGTCATAATTCTGACTGTTAGTGAAAGCATTCTGGTCTGCTCCTCATTTTGTTTACATGTTATTCTCATTCTAAATGCCCATTATTTTCTTCACAGTTTTTTTTTTTTTCCTCTATACTCTGTCTGCCTCATTCACAATAATCTCTATCCTTCTCTTCACATTATATATCTTCTTCCACTTCTCACATCCTCACTGCACTTAACATGTGTGTTGAAGTTACATATTAAATAAACCCAACTAATAGCTGGCCAAAGATTAGGGCTGGGTTGGCCTTTAGATGAATGATAGATGGTCTTTATTATCGTCTCTCCTTCCCAGAGGGGAAGAGAATGGGAATAAGGGAGAGAAACTTATGGATTGGAAAGCAAAACTAAAATGGCCTCAGTGCAAATAATAACAATAAAATGAAATATAAACAAATATATACAAACCCAATATAAAATTCACCAACAAACACACACCAATGGCAGTTACATCACCATCACCACTGATGCTGTGGAGCAGGTACTGGGGAATTCCCAGACTGGATTTAGCAGCAGATGGGAACCACATTCAGGAGCTGGATTCTGGAATGAGATTCAGGAAAACATGGACTGGGATCAAAGGCAGGACAAGCAAAGTCCTCCTCAGATGGCAGCCATTGAAAAATAGAGATTGAGCCTCCTGATCCCTCAGCTTTACACTGAATATGACCTATATGGATGGAATACCTCATTGGTCAGTTAGGGTAACCTGTCCATTCCAGCCCACAGGTGCAGCCTTTTGCTTTCTGCATCCCCATTGTGATACACAAGATTTAGTAGTGACCTTGGTCTCCATAGGAGCAACCATAAGCAAAAGCTTTTCTGCACACACCAAACCTTGGTAGTCATTCTAAACGTTGGGTCTTATCACTGCCAGAAGCAGACAGTGTCTGTGAAAACATGCCTTTAACTCCAGAAAGTGCAGTTAAGACTGAGCTAAAAAGCAAAATCACTGAACAGAATTGGTTGTGTTCTATCTCAAAGTAGGACATAGCTAAAACCTGAAATTAAATGAAATGAAAGAAAGAAATTTGAATTCCCAACATCAATGCCCTGTAGCTTCCTTATGATTTGAAATCCCTGCCCCTGCCAGTTTTGCTTGTTCCTGCATGTTCCATTTCGATGTAGGCTATGAAGTAGTTCAGGCATGGATAATCTCCTGTTGTACATTTGTGCAACTGAGGCTTGAAGCCTGGCTGCCACTAAGCATCACAGTTACACTAATCCTCACGACATTTTCTTCTAGCAATAGGGACCGCAGTTTTCTAGGACACCTGAAAATAAGTCAGCACATGTTAGGGGAGGGGTAGTAATGTCTCCTATGTACATTCTTAACCAGATGGCAATAATTTAGTGTAATCTCTTTTTGTAATAGGCTAAATTAAGTCCAAGGTCAGATTTGGTGCAGGTAACAAGTATTCAGGCAAACAATTGTACAGCTCTGTTGACACATGGCAGCTTGTAAAACTGTTGTAATTTCATTCTATGCAAATCCTCTGAAAACACGTTTGCCTTTGCTCTTTTTCTAAAACTGCTACTAGGTAGGGAATTAAACAGTTAATAGTCTAAATAGAACTTAGAAGCTTGAGTTTGATTAGTGAACAGCCATTTCTTGAGTGACCTTTGGTAAATTACAACTAAATTGACCCATGATTCTGTTCTTTTATTGTTAGACCTGCTATAGGGGTAAATTCTATGAATATCTATGAAATACTAGGATTCTGTGACAAGGAAGACTGCATGAATACTCCAAAGAGAAATAAAATTGCAAAACATGATGTTTTCATTTCTCTGGTGTCAATTTTATATTACCTCAAAGTATTGCCTATGCTGGGGAGGGAAACCTGGTGATCCACATCATATAAATAAATTCTCAGTTAAAGAGAATCTACCTAATTTTTCACACAACATCACTTTTGCATAAACATTTAGGAATATAACTTTAATATCACTTTAATGGAAGGCAAATAATGTGCCCTTTCCATTCAATGGAAGATTAACCCTGAAAAAAATAATTTACTGCCCATTGTTTGTGCCTTTTAAGTTAATGGAGCTTTTCAATTAATAACAATAAAGCAGGCTTTTACACAGTGTTTTAATTTTATACAGGCAATATCCTCACCTTTTTGTCCAGTCCAGTGTCATAATGTTCTTATGATTCTCTTCTAACTCAGGGGTGTTATTTGAAAGAACTGATACTTTGGCTATTGCTCCTCTGTTGTAACTACAGGCAGCCACAAAACATTGTCATAAAATGCCTAATAGGTTTGCAAGTGCTTTCTGGAGCAGAAAAAAATCAGTGCAGATTGCAAATGTGTGTGTGTATTTCCCAAGTGTCTTTGCACTTAAGAGACAAGAGGACTTCACAGTTTCTACTGTCCTTGTGGCTCCGAGTTTAGCCTATTTCTAGTTCATTGGTGCATGATCTCCCCCATAGTTTTATTTCATGTACCTGAGGTGTAGAGCAAGAGAGACCACATGCCCGAGAAAAGATGCATCTCTTCCCACTAATTCCTGACATGAAATCATGTAAAAGTTGGACATTCAGTTCTCCTGTATTGTTCCACTCACCACCACTGATGAAGTCTCTTCCCCTGCCTTTGGCTTTCAAGTCACTCAATATAAAAAGGTCTTTGTCCAATTCCATGAAATTATTTCTGGGATATGAAAACGGATAGCTCCCAAAGGGAATGCCCATCAGAGTGTCACCCCATTGAAGAAATATTTAATTCTGTAGTCCAGCATAAACATAAGCATATTGTGTTGAGCCATACTAACTAAACTGCAAGAACAGACTTGATTTATATTGACTGTAGAATCTGCTGTACACTTAATGAACTTTACTGCTCTGTTTCATGGCTTTCCAGACCAGAAAGCTTACTGAGGTGCACCACACATTTCTCCTAGCCTATGTGCTTAGGTTTTCTTGCAAGGAGTAAGTGTAGAGGGGATGACATCCACTGAAGAATCACCCTGATGTTATGTCAGGTGCTAACCAAAATGTATTTCCTAACTCAGGAAGTGCTAAAAGTATTGTGGGTCACAACTACTCTGCAATGAAGACACAAACCTTAATTCTTTGTTACTTCTTTGTTCTTTAGCAGATATGCTATGTACTGCTAGTCTTCTTTAATTAGGGAGCTTCCATCTTCTGATTTAGCTGTCTCCTGACAGTTCATTTGCCTCAGAATGCCAGTAAATTGTCATGCAGCAAGAACCTCTATGCACATCAGCACAATGGTTGAGGTCCATCTGAACTTCACCCAGAAAAAATTTGGAAACTCTAGAAATATATATTGCATGTCTATTTAATGTTAGTCATAATACTGTCCACAACTTAGGAACAATGTAGAAAAAGTCTGTAGCAACCCAGACTGAGCTCCCATGCAAACACATGGCAGTGCAGGCCTCTGGCTGCAGGGAGTGCCTGACCCTGGCACTAGCACCACTGGAAGGCAGTGACACTACCTGTGTGCAGTGTGATCAGATTAATGACCTACTTAGCCAGGTGGTGGAGTTGAAAGAGGACGTAGAAACATTAAGAAGAATCAGAGATTGTGAAAATGAAATAGATTGGTGAAGCCATACCCTGAGGCAAAGGCAACAGGCTGAGGCTCAACAAGAAGTAGAGGATCCTTTCCCCTCCAGTCACCAGGCAGAAGGAGGGCACCTAATAAAACAGGGGGAGTGGATGTAGGTCCCTGCTCAGGAAGTCAGGCAAATCCCCTCCCAGCCTCCCCCACCTCCACATTTGCGCTTACACAACAGGTATGAGACACTGCAAGTTGAGAGACAGGCAAATGAGAATGCAGAAAAGCCATTCATCGAGTCATCTAGAGTGACTCTGTCTACCTCATGCATTAGAATTTCTGCTATTAAAAAAAGAAGGGTAACTGCCACAGGGGACTCCCATCTGAGGGGAACAGAAGGCCCCATATGCCATCTGGACCCATCCTACAGGGAAGTCTGCTGCCTTCTCGGAGCCCGGATCAGAGATGTTACCAGGAAACTTCCTAGATTAGTACAACCCTCTGATTATTATCCTTTACTGGTTATCCAAGTGGGAAGTGATGAAGTTGAAGACAGAAGTCCAAGGGCAATTAAAAAAGATTCAAAGCACTGGGAAGACTGGTGAAAGATCGGGGGCACAGGTAGTTTTCTTGTCAATTCCTTCATCGTCAGGAGGGTACACTGAAAGGAATAGGAAAGCACATGGGATCAACGAGTGGCTCAGAGGATGGTGCCACTGGTGGAATTTTGGTTTCTTCGACCATGGAAGCATTTACATGGCACTGGGCCCGCTGGGGACAGATGGAGTTCACCTGTCTCCAAGAGGGAAAAGAATTCTTGCACATGAGTTGGCAGGGCTCATTGAAAAGGCTTTAAACTAGGCATGAAGGGGGAAAGGGATGGAATCACACTCACAGGAGTTGAACCTAAGGATGATATGCCAGTGTTGGGGGTGAAATCGACAGCCCAGCTCAAGTGCATGTGCACCAATGCACACAGCATGAGCAACAAACAAGAGGAGCTGGAAGCGATTGTGCGGCAGGACAGTTGTGACATAGTTGCCACCACAGAAACATGGTGGGATGCCTGGAGCGCTGCAATGGATGGCTACACTCTTCAGAAGGGATAGTCAAGGAAGAAGAGGTAGCAGAGTAGCTCTGTATGTTAGGGAGTTCTTTAATTGTGTGGAACTTGACTCTAATGGCATGGTCAAATGCTTATGGGTAAGGATAAGGGGGAAAGCCAGTGAGCTAGATGTCCTGTTGGGAGTCTGTTACAGATCACCCAGACAGGATGAAGAGGTTGATGAAGAATTCTACAGGCAGCTGACAGAAGTTTAAAAAACTCCAGGCCTTCTTTATGGGGGACTTCAACTTCCCAGACATCTGATGGAAATACAACACAGCAGAGAGGAAACAGTCCAAGAGGTTCCTGGAGTGTGTAGAAGACAACTTCCTAACTCAGATGATAAGTGAACCCACCAAGGAAGGCGCCTCACTAGACCTGTTCTTTACTAACAGACAAAGTTTGGTGGGTGACGTGATGGTTGGAGGCTGTCTTGGGCTTAGTGACCATGAGATGATAGTGTTTTCTACCTGTGGTAAAGTAAGGAAGGGAGTCAGCAAAACCACTACCATGGATTTCTGGAGGGCATACTTCAGGCTCTTTAGGTCACTGGTTGAGAGAGTCCCTTGGGAGACAATCCTGGAGGGCAAAGGGGTGCAGAAAAGCTGGATGTTCTTCAAGAAGGAGCTCTTGCAGGTGCAGAAGTGGGATTTCCCCATGTGCTGAAAGACAAAGTGCCAGGTGAAACAACCAGCCTGGCTGAACATGGAGCTTTTGCTGGGGTTGAGGAAAAAGAGGAGAGTTTAGTATCGCTGGAAGAAGGTTCAGGCTACTCGAGAAGAGTACAGCAATTTAGTTAGGTTATACAGAAAGGATATTAGGAAGGCAAAAGCACAACCAGAACCCAGTCTGGCCACTGCTGTTAAAGATAACAAGAAATGTTTTTATAAATACATTAACAACAAAAAGGGAGCCAAGGAGAATCTCCATCCCTTATTGAATGCAGGGGGGAACATCACCATCAAAGATGAAGAAAAGGCTGAGATACTTAATACCTTCTTTACATCAGTCTTTAGCAGCCAGACCAGTTCTCCTCAGGATATTTAATTCCCTGACCTAGAGGACAAGGATGGGGAGCAGAATAATGACCTCATAATCGAGGGGGAAGCAGTTAATGACATGCTAAGTCAACTAGACACCCATAAGTCTATGGGACTGGACGAGATACACCTGAGAGTGCTGAGGGAGCTGGCAGAGGAGCTTGCCAGGCCACTCTCCATCATTTATCAACAGTCCTGGTTAACAGGGGAGGTTCCAGATGACTGGAGGCTTCCCAGTGTGATGCTCATCTACAAGAAGGGCAGAAAGGAGGATTCAGCAAACTACAGGCCTGTCAGCCTGACCCTGATACCAGGAAAGATTGAGGAGAGGTTCATCTTGGGTGTGATCACACAGCAAGTGGAGGAAAATCAGGGTATCAAACCCAGCTAGCACGAGTTCATGAAGGGCAGGTCCTGTTTAACCAACCTGATCTCCTTCTATGACCAGGTGACCCACCTAGTTGATGGGGGAAAGCAGTAGATGTGGTATACCTGGCCTTTAGCAAAGCATTTGACTGTTTCCCACAGCATTCTGCTGGAGAAGCTGGCAGTTCATGGCTTATATAAGTGTACTCTTTCTTGGGTTAAAAACTGTTTAAATGGTCAAGCACAGAAAGTGGTGGTAAACAGAGTTAAATCCAGTTGGCAACCAGTCATGAGCGGTGTTCCCCAGGGCTCAGTCTTGGGGCCAGTCCTGTTTAACATCTTTGTTGATGATTTGAATGAGGGGATTGAGTGTACCCTAAGTAAATTTGCAGATGACACAAAATTAGGTGGGAGTGGTGATCTGCTTGAGGGTAGGAAGGCTATGCAGAGAGATGTGGATAGGTCGGACCAATGGGCTAAGGTCAATTGTATGAAGTTTAATAAGGCTAAGTGCAGGGTCCTGTACTTTGGTCACAACAACCATTGGCAGCGCTACAGGCTTTAGGACTAGTGGCTGGAAAGCTGCATGGCAGAAAGGGACCTGGGGATGGTGGTTGACAGCTGACTGAATATGAGCCAACACTGTGCCCAGGTGGACAGGAGGGCCAACAGCATCCTGGCCTGTATCAGAAATAGTGTGGCCATCAGGAGTAGGAAGGTAATCATGCCCCTGTACTCAACACTGATAAGACCACACCCGAAGTACTGTGTACAGTTTTGGGCACTACAGTATAAGACAGAAATACTGGAGAGAGTACAGAGAAGAGCAACAGGACTCATTAGGGGATTGGAGAACATGTCCTGTGAGGAGAGGCTGAGGGAATTGGGTTTGTTTAGTCTGGAGAAGACGAAGCTGAGAGGTGACCTTATTGCTCTCTACAACTACCTGAAAGGAGGTTGTAGAGATGTGGGTCCTGGCCTCTTCTCCCTCGTAACTAATGACAGGACAAGAGGAAATGGCCACAAGTTATGCCAGAGGAAATTCAGATTAGATATGAGAAAAAATTTCTTTAGTGAAAGAGCAGTTAAACATTGGAACAGATTGTCCAGGGAGGTGGTGGAGTCACCATCCCTGAAGCTATTCAAAAAGCAAGTAGATGTGGCACTTCAGAGCATGGTCTAGTGACATGGAAGTGTTAGATAGAAGGTTGGACTTGATGATCCTTGAGGTCTTTTCCAACCTTGATGATTCTATGACTCTATGAAAAGCTTGATTAAATTGTCCACATATAGGGGTCAAATGTCATCTGAGAAACCACAAGCTATATGAGACATCTGCAGAGGTTTCAGGATATGGTAGAGCACTTTAGGCCTTTTGGCATGACAGCTGAAGGGCCAACAATATCTCCTAGGACATTTTAAATGTCACTAGATACTTTTCAATGTTAATCAACTGTTGATAGTCCCATGGGACTGTGTGAAAATACACTATGAATTTTTCTATTTTTTTTAAAAATACATTATTATGGAGTCAGGCCTTTGAATATTTTAATAAGCAGAGGTATCAAACCTAATGGCAAATTAATAAAATCAGGATCTAACTCAAATCTGAAAGGATTTACACCAATACAGTTGCCATAGCAACTTTGCTGTTGACAAGCAAATACTTAAAATAATTCCTATGAATTCAAACCCCTGTTTGATGGTGCTGGGGTATACAATGAAATGATTCTATTAAATTTCCCCTGGAGGAAGCACTCAAGTGCTCAGATATATCTCAATTATCAACACACAATCCATAACCAGGTACATTACTGACCTTTCCCGTATCAGGGGAGATGAGGGCATGTGTCAATCCATGACTACTTTCAAAGAATTTTATTTAAAAATTTTTGTTAAAAAAAAACCAAAACAGTGTGAGCTGCAAGTATTAACTCCTGCAGTGTATTAGGGCTATAATCACCTTATCTTAGACTGGCCAAATATATAACATGAATCCCTGCTGTTGCTAACCAGATAGCTCCACTTTATAACCTGTTAAAAGAATTTGTTTTCTACCTGGTTTTCTTGTACATCAACAGGCTCAGAGTTTCTTTTTTCTTTTCCTTCCTTTAGATGTAAAAGTTTCCTGCAAAAATCAATTTCTCCTGTTGAATGAATGATTTGGTGGCAGTTCTGCAGACACGATATCAGAAATCTATGATAGTGTTCGTCAGAATTTTGTGTGACTTGTCTGTGAGGCATAGTAATTAGCTTGCAGCAAGCTCAAGTTTTCTAATTCACAGATCCCTTCCCTTCAGCACTGCAGAAGATACAGTAGTTTCTATTAACCTGTCTTTCCTCTATAGAAAAATAATTCATGACACTTTTTAAAACTATAAACGTTTTCCTGACCTTTTTCTGGGAAAACATACAGTCTTAAAAACACCCCTCACAAAAGAAATAACATTATGGCTTTTAAATATGTGACATGGTCCTTCTCTGCCATTGTTCATACACATTAAATATCTGGAAAGACATTGAGGATTCAGGATATGAAAGCACATGTAAGATAAATATATCCTCTCATATTGATGTGCCCATGATTCTCATTAAAGATTCAGAGTAGTGCAACACTGTCAAGACAGGGTATAGTAATAAAGAACTTAAATTTAAATTAGTATAGGTCAAATAATTTGTACTAAAGGTGTATTAAAAATTCCTATAGAATGGACACCTGAAGTATTTCAGGCTGTGGAGCAGAAATACTTAGTCAACATTGGTATGAGTTGGAATGTTACCAGAACACTCCTGGGATCTAGGTAGATGTCTTGAAAGTACATGGGCTATTCAACTTCCTCTAGACATGTTCCTTCATTTGAAAGAATTTTGCAGTTGCAGTTTCATGAGCAAATAAGAATGTTACTGAAGACAAGGACTGTAAAGTCAGCTTCATGTAGTTCCAGGAGGGCCCTTGCAAAGTGATTTGTTTTGAGAGACACTGGACTTTATGTCATACGTCATCTGGCTATATACTAGTCATCACTAGTATAATAATTTGGATTTTAGTAGAAAAAGCCCTTTCTTATCTTCTTTAGGTTCTGCGCATGTCCTAGACTAGCAATTAAGTCAGCATTGTTCTAACTTTAACATCCGTTCAAACAGCTTTTGAACAAGCAGTAGCTTACTGAACACTTCTAGTAACTTACTGAACACTTCTAGAGTTACACAGAAGTGCATCTGTTCTCACCACAGACAACAGGATTTAGAAAAAAATACCTGCACATACTTTCTATGCAGGAATGTGATGTTCATGATCTGTATCAAAATCCTTTGTTATTCTTAGGCCTATTTCTCCTGATTTCTGTTCTGTTATTGCTTTCTCAGAGTAGGAAGGACACTTGTCACTTAAAATAGCGAGACACACAGATGAAATATTCAATATAGGAGGACTATCTAGGTGACCCTATATCTAGGTGACCCTGCTCTGGCAGGGAGGATGACATTTGAGGTCTCTTCCAAGCCCTAACACTCTGTGATTTTGTGATTCTGTGACATTTCTATTAGCCATATAACACAGCTAGAAGAATTTAAAATGCTGACAATGTGATCAGTATTAGAACTAGCTTCAAAGTCATGTATGTGGCTGCTTTGAACCTCATCCACTCTCTACATATCATCTGGTATAAAATGGGAAATCTGATGAAGCTAAGAAAGCTACATTGATTTATGCTAGCTAAGCATTATGGAGCAATGGACTGTTTAGAGAATTTTATCTACAGCACTTGATTGTTGAATAAACAGCTGAAACTTCACTTACATAAATAAAGTCTTCCTTGATTTATGCTGGTGCAGTGATGGTAGAATTTCATTCATGTTCCACTCCATGTTGCCTGCGATGGCCTTTGCCAGGTTGTATTATGGCGATTGTATGTAATAAT
>JANIJG010003349.1:58070-76137 GCA_024611175.1 Megaceryle torquata
CCAAAACCAAAACCAAAACCAAAACCAAAACCAAAACCAAAACCAAAACCAAAACCAAAACCAAAACCAAAACCAAACAACCTGATAGGTTAGCTTTTTATTCTGTATAACATGAGGTTTTGTGATTCATTAGTGCTTATTAAGTTGAATTTTCCCTCTCAGTATTCTAACAGAGAAACATACACCAATGAGGGAAATACCCTGAGGCAATACTAATTTAGCTCCTAGCAAACTATGCAAACTTTAAGACACTTACAGTCCTTTAGTCAGTGAAAATGCACGTTAATTGGGGATGGTTCCAACTGATTCTCCAAGGGTCTCAGCATCTTTGAACTCCAGGGATTGAAAGAAATATATGGAGCAGCTGCATTTGCTAAGTAAGTTTAATGCCAATTAAAAAATAATGTAGGCATTCAAGTTTAGTTACAGGAAGTAAAGGATTCAAGTTGTAGACCACCATACTGCAGAGGTACCAGAAGGAAAGGTTACTACTACCTGCTTGTCTTTACATGTCTGCTAACTAGTTCTGGACCTCTAATCATATGGATAAACCAACCAGTTTGACAGATTCAAATGTTTTGAACTGTTAACCTAATCTTACTGCATTTTGTTAATACAATTTGAAGACAAACCCATACAAAGAGAATGATAAACCAAATCATCCCAGAAAGAGGTTAACACTCATTATTGGGCAGAGGGAATTATCTTTTTCATCATCACTGCTGGATTGTAAATGCTACATCTGCTGTAGGGGGGACACATTAAGCACTATAAAAATGCTTGCAATTATGTTTATATGAAAGGAGATATGACATATACTGATACAAAAAAGTCATAATGTTGGCAAAAAATGTGTTTATAGAAGTCTTTAATCTTGGGTTCATATTTCAGAATAAATGAAAACAGCTTTTTACACTCATTTCCACCTCTAACGTACAGAGGCAAAAAGAAATAAAAATAAGAATATTCACAGAAAGGAAAGAAAAAATGAAAAATGGGAGGAAAAATAATACTAATTGATTATTTAAAATAATGACAAAAACTGGACTTAATTTATTCCCTTTCAGGAAAAAGAAGAGATCTAGATTCAATTCCATGTTCTCTGCCAAAACCAAGATAGGCTTCAGTCGCGCACAAAGTCAAGTATGAAGTACTAGATTAAAACTCAGAGGAACTGAATTAAATTACAGGGAAGGAAAATCAACTTTTTGAGCTATTGTTCTTTTTGGCCCTATGACCTATAAAATTTTAGGGTTGTATGTGCTGAAGCAAACTAATTGAGAAGATTGCATCGTGACCACTGGCACGGAGCAAAGTAAGAAGTGACAAGGAAACATACCCTAGCCTCAAAAATTGGCAGTAACCTGAATAACACCACCCTTTAACTATCACTGAAGCTTCAGTTCTGCCAGATCCTCACCTTCAGTGCATCAAACCACTTTACAGTGGCTTATTAGGAGTCATCAAAATGACTACCCAGTTATTACAGTGTTAATGCGTTTCTAATAATAATTATTTATTGCATCTGTAATGTTGAGTCAATTACATACCAGGCTGCCCATGTCAAATGTAATTTCCTCCAGTGCTGAAAACCTCCAGAGAAGGTACACTTATAATAGCCTATCGTACACAAAGCATATGGTAGGTCTTAATAGGGCTTAATTAAATGCTTGTTTAAATAAAAATGTTGCAAAAATATTTGTTTATTTTTATGTATAATTAAAATGCATTTGTAAAATTAGGTTAACTGCTAGACACAGGGGGAAAAAGAACCATCCCCTCCAAATCCATTAAATAAGTCTAAGAACACTGCATTTACCTGACTTAATTTTAATAAGATAACATTTGCAAAGTGTTTTGAAGCCTTGAAGGGCTATGTTTTCTTTTAGTTATTGTTACTATTCTAATAGTCTTTGTAAAAAAATATTTTTTTCATTTTATTTCATTCACTTTTCAAGGCATCATTTTTCACACTTCTGGTAGATGTCCTGCCAGGCATAGGAATTAAGAGCTCTACAGGATCTGATTTTTCCAAGACATCATGGTCTAAGACCATGAAGAAAGAGTCCTCCGGTGCTAGAGACACAAGCTGCAGAAGCATCTCTTGCTGGCACTGAAATCAATTCACAGAAAAATTGTTGTGTATATCCGATTGGATTTTTAGCAAAATTCTCCATATAATCCCTCTAAATGAAGGAATAGGGTGATGCCTTCCACAGAGGTCATATGTATCTAAGTTAGGCTTCTGCTGAGACCACCCTTTGTAGGAGCCTCTCACTGTTAATCTTATAGACTAAACAAGGAATATACCACTCAGCAGTGTGAATTCTCCTGTGACTGGATATGTAGCAGGACCTGTATTTTACTCATAACATTGTCTTTTGCTTGAGATTTTTAAAAGTACTGGAAAACATGGAGTCCTTTGACTTTAAAGTGAAGTAACTAACTTTAATTAACCTTCACGTAAGACAGAACAAATCAGACTTCACATGATATTGTAGTCATAGTCTAACTCCTGCTGAACTCCATTGCTTTTGTTCAGGTTGCTCACACCAGGAAGGTTATTCGAGCTTGACCCTGATTGCAGAAAATCAATGAAAAGTCAGTCTCGGGGGTTAATAAGACCAAAAGTAGACTTTGTATTTGAGGTTAAGATGTATCAAGAAAGCTATTTCACTCTGGAGTTGTTTTACCTTTGTATTGAGCTTCATCTACCAAACAGGTCTCTGTTAAATAAAATGCAATTGGAAAATGTATATATATTATCTTTGTTCCAAATGATGAAATCAGATACTTGGGAAGAATAAACTGGAATTGAATCCAGATGAAGTTTAGCTTCACAAACTCTTTTTTTTTTTTTTTTTTTTTTCCCCCATCTATTGCACTGCTTCAGAATATAAGGGGAAAAAACCCCAAATTTTTGTTTTCATCAGAGGCTTAATTTTTCCCATTTCACTGATTTTATTGAATACAAGAATTTTGTCTTGCATCTTTGTCCTTAACTTCTGTCATCCCTACTACATTAATTCCCTTCTTCAACATTGCTGGACTTTCTTTCCTTTTCCCCAGTTCTCTCATACTCCTACTCTATACTGTTTCTAATAATGGTCAGTTAGGCTACATAGTGTCCTTCATGGCCCTGTCTATTGACGGTCCATACAAAACAACCTCTCCTTGACTCCGTAGCTCTGAGCTATATCAGTCCCATAAACACTCCTGGGCTTCCAAGAGCAAAGACAATCCTGTCTGGTCTCCCTCAGATGTGATGCAACCATCCAAACAATCACACAATTCACCTGCTTCAAGCCAGAGATGGAGGAAGGATAAGTTATATACAGAGTGACTGTCTTAAGGATTGTGCTTCAGACATTTAAAATATAGGACAGGGAGGTTCCTCCAGCTTTGTGGAACACTGTTCAGTGAAAAAAGGGAGGAGGGCTGTTTTATGTCCCTAAACCTTTTCATTCTGCTCCCATACTTCTCAAAGTCTCCTACAGGATTTAGACTTGTGATTGCCATCTGTCCTTGCTCTGTCATTTCTCCTACCCCCTTCTAGGTTTTGTTGCTCCCTGCCAGGCTGTGGCCCAAAGGAGCTCTCAGCAGTGGAGCAGGGAGGAGAGCAGACACAGATATCAGCAGGAGCTCCATTCTTTCTCCATCTGCTCACCTTACTGACACGTTGTAAGGAACATTATGCTGGGTCACCAGGTCTGTATATTGTGTACATAGACCAGGGAAGACACAGCTGCTGTCTGTTACCAACTCATACCAATGAGACTCTCAGGGAGAGGTCTTGCAGAATGCCTAAGTTTCACAATGCTGCAAGATCAGAAATGGGGAAATAGTCACTGCAAAACATTTTGCTTTTCTGTGTCCTCTACTCTGTGCTTCAGAACACACCTTCTGTCCATGAATGTCCTTCCTTTAAATGTTAGGTACAATTAAATCAGTCTCTGTACAGCAGTATACAGAATTTCAATGTGCTGAATTTAAAAGGCTAAAATCCTTTATTTTGTCAGGATAATGTCAACTTCGTGATTTGAGGAGAGCAAGGGAGAGAAGAGACAATATCCTTCTTCTTTTTTCCCTGTCTTTAAAACATGTTGCACTGCAGAAAGCTTTTAATATGTTTTTACATATCTGTGACAGCACCACATGTCTGTCTTGGACAGTCAATACAATGTAAATGTGCTTTGGATTTCTGTCTCCCATGAACAGTGCTCTCTCTGTACCAGAGCTGCAGTGACACACCAGATGTAATGGTCTGCTGTCTTTTCAAATTGCCCCCAAAAGCATGGATAATTTCAGCAAGGTGTGGATATTTACTATCTACTTTTAGGCCAGAACATTGGTGCAGTGTGCGGTCACATTCTGTATTTACCTTGTTTAGCTGGAAGTACAGCTGCAGTATTTTATTTGGCTTGAACAAATGACTGGCCTATAAGTTATACCAAGGCATCTGCTGTAATGTTTTGCCTCAGAGTTTCCATCCATAAGAATGTTTTTGAATTTGATGTGTTTTTATTGATGTGCAGTATAAAACAAATGCATAAACAGTATATAGGGATCATTAATTCATAATTGCAGGTAACTAGAGTGGGTGCAGCAATTCTTTGAAACATTTTTAAAGTTATAAAATAATGCAAATATATATGCATATGTATGTGTCACTGATCTATCCACATTTATATATCCAAATGGATATGCAAAATAGCTTTCTTTCATTTCTTCTCGTTTTTGGAATGGTTACTCCTAGCCTCTCAGAAGACAATCCATACTCAGGAAGATCGTTTAGAGAAAATGGCAGCTATGCAGTCTCTAAACCACATAATCAACAAAAAACAGGAGGAGGTGGCAAACGCAAAAGAAAAATTATTAAAAATCTGAAACTGGAGAGATCACTGTGTAAGGCAATCAAATCAAATAAGGAAAATCAGTTTAATCAAGACATGCATATTAAAGTACCCAGTCAAAAATAAACCCTTCAGCTGACGGGAAAGAACACAGGTATATGGAGGCTAGGAGAGCTGCAAGACACACATTAATTATTGAAATCAATGAACCTGACATCAGGCTCTAAAAAAAGAGACCAAACCCAGTGCCATGCATTCTGAATACAAACAGGATTGTGTAACTCCACTAAGCCCCTGATTTAGAACTGTACTGTGTATTCAGTAACTCCACAGACATCTGAGGTAGGTTATAGAATCAAGAAAGTTTCTGTACTTGGGTGATTAGAAATAACATGACACCTACTGACAATGTGGTCCCTGCGTTTAGAGAAATCAAATATCTAATGGGAGAGATGAGAAAGAAATGATCTTTCAGTGCTATTCTGGCCAGTAGGATATGTTGTGTGTGCTCCTCTGTGGATGAGATATGTCATTTGTTTACCTAACATTTTACTCTTTTGAATTCTCTGATGAGAATAAGAGGGATGAGTGGAGGAAAACCCTTAAAAAAGAGCAAAATTCCTTAATTGATATATGACCAAGATGGTAGGATTTACACCATAAGCAGCCCTTGGTTTTGATTTGGATCCAAGGGAGCAATGAGGTTTTGGAGTGTGTCCAAGGAAGAGCAATGGAGCTGGTGAATGGTCTAGAGAACAAGTCTTATAAGGAGCAGCTGAAGCAATTGAGGTTCATTATCCTGGAGAAAAGCAGGGTCAGGAGAGACCTTATTGCTCTCTACAACTTCATGAAAGAAGATTGCAGCAAGGTGTGGGTCAGTCTTTTCTCCCAGGTAAGAATTGATGGGACAAGAGGAAATGGCCTCAAGTTGTATTAGGGGAGGTTTAGGTTGGACATTAGGAAAAACTACTTCACTGAAAGGGTTGTCTAGCTCTGGAACAGGCTGCCCAGGGAGGTGACTGTGTCACCATCCCTGGTGGTATTTAAAAGATGTGTAGATGAGGTGCTCAGGGATATGGTTTAGTGGTGGGATTGGCAGTGTTAGGTTAATGGTTGGGCTCAATTATTTCATAGGTCTTTTCCAACCTAAATGATTCTATGATTTGCAGTTCCTAACTTGGGACTTCTTCACCTTTTGTTGTTATGTAACCTATTCTCAGTTAGCTCTACTACTCATGATGATGATGTGCATTCAGCAAGTGGCTCATGTACAATGACTGCACCAAGTACTGACCTCAGCTACCCACACCACCACCATCACCTTTGCTGCACCCCGCAAAGCCTGCAGAATTTTCAGCTGAGACAGATAAATGCAGAATACATCCTTACCTCAGCCTGCCCATCAATGCACACTAAACTCAATGCTGAGTGGCATTAATGAGACAGTCTGCAAAGAGTTCAGTTCCACCACCTTTTCAGCTCTTCCTGATTTCAACCCACCAGAGGATACCAACTTTTTGTATACATGTGAGACAGTCAACTGGATTTAACATCAGCAATTACAGTTTATCCATTTGTGATGTGTGTGAATACACATAATCCATCTGCAGTACCCTGGCCACTCAAAAGAGTAGTGGAGGACAAAATGGTTTGGTTATGTCTCCTCATTCATACACTTCTCATACCTGGTTACAAGTCTCAGCACAACTGTTATATTTACTCTCACATTTCATTATATCTTCTTTTTCCAATAACACATGCATCTGTAATACCCAGTTTCTTGGGTTGTAAGCTGGCTCTCTGCTCCAAGGCAGTTTGGGTTGGTTCATGCTCCAGCTTCAAAATGCGTGAAGCAATGGTGAAGAAATGTCATGACACAATAAAAGCAATAAGCAACTTCTTCTACCCTTCAGACAGTATGAAAGCAAGACATCCTAGACTTTCAAGTGAAAGAATCACAGTGAGTACCTATTAAAAAGACTCTGCAGACCTAGAGGGTCAGTAAATGAAATAACCTGGGGCATCTCCATGTTCCCTGCAGGAACTATCGGAATTGCTTAGATATGTACCAAGAGCTCTAGGCTATGAACAACTAATAGTAATTCTTCTTTAGCTTAGGCCCAAGAAATTCCAAAATATTATGGCCTGCAGCAAAATAACAGGTGTGCAACATCCTGGCAGTTGTGGATTTGTTATACTGTTGTTATAAATAGGCTCCATCTCCAGTTATTGCTCAGATTAAGGTATATGTTCCATTTCCTGGGTTTGATGTTTACTTCTAGCTTGATACCTAATTAAATATTGTCAAAATAAAACCATTACTGATGCCATGTGTTAATGTAAGCACTGTGTTTAGTCTGCTTGATAATTTGGTGGGTTTAGATTAAGATGCAGACCACACGCTGAGAAAAAAAAAAAACCTGGAGAACCCTCAGGGTAAGAATTGCAATACAGCAATTCATTACCCTGGGTTAGTACTTTTTCTAACTGTGACTCAGAAACAGACTCTTTTTCCATTACTTGCATTTCAATGAACTTGTGCCTCATTCTGTAAGCTGATAACGCCATTCTGGGTAAACTGAACATCTTAGCCAGGGGAAGAGAGTTACTTCAAAATGTCTCTGGATGTTTATGTATTCATGGCAAAAGATAAATGTTTGGGGACTAGTTAGGACACTGTCAACACTTCATTAAGGCTATGGTTCTTCGTTAGCTGGCATTTTCCTTGCACCTAACTTCCATAGTACATATATTGCACCAGTAATAACAATCATGCATTTTAATATTCTGGTATTTATTAATAGTCTTTTCCTGCTCTTGCATGAAGCTACTTTATCTCCAGGGCCAATGGAATTCTCTAAAAAGCAGATTCTGACAGGGAATTGAAAAGCCTACAAGTATATCTTTTTGAAACTTTCATTTCATAACATTTTCTTTCAGTTTAACTATCTAAATGTTTCTGACATACAGGCTCCTTTCCATAGCCTGTGTGACACTACTGGGACTTCCTAGACACAGTCTTTTTTTTCAGAAGGAACTACAAGCTTATATTGGAAGCCTAACTTTTTGATGACAGTCAATCTTTTTGAAAAGCATACATTTAATGGCAGTCACAACATGAACATACACTTCAATTCTAATTTTTCTTTCTGCTTCTCTCTGAACATTGGTGTCATCAGAAGTGGAACTTTCAAAGGAATGTTCCAGAGATTTTAAGACATCTACTCATGTCTTCACTGTAACTTTTGAATCACAAATAATGGGAGGAAAGATTAAATCACTATATGGATGGACAAGAATGCATTGCCTGAAGGCAGCTTAGACCTATAGTAAATAATTTTACCATACTTTCCTAATATATGACAGGAAAAATTGCTATGGCAACAAGATACCCTGTGCTCATCATAAGCTTGATTCACCCAGCACTGTTTTTGAAGAAGATCTGGAGTAGCAAGGTCATATTTGATCTGCTCTGTTACAGATGTCCCTAAACAGTATTATTACCTGTCCCATAACCCTTATTATACAGTAAGGAGGATGGCTTATTTGAAGAAACAGACAACTGTGTGGAAAAAATGCTGTTTTGCAAGAAGTACCGAGTGCACTCCAGAGCTGAGATCCTTATCACACTTCTAGGTATTTTCACTGCATTGAAACTAGTTAACCTGAGGTCCTTTTGCCTTCAGTGTGAAAAAGAAGCAATTCTGAAGTGTGATTTATCTGTCCAGTTTTAGATGTCTGTTTTAGCACAAGATGAATTGAACTGTCAAAGTGTCTCCTCCTCCTCTCCGTTAACTATTAAGAGAGCCCAGGACAATAAACTACAGCGCAGTTATCTACAGAAGGAATGTCTGCATTTGGTCAGATTAATCCCATTCTTGATATCTAGCTTTCAAGTCACCAACATACTCTTCAACCTGACATCATCAGTGTCATGAAGCATAAAATTGGGTGTAAGGCTAACACAAATGATGGATATCGTGTCTCAGTATTCTGAAGTAAATCAAGTGTATTGTTCTTACAACTGAAGGCCTAGTTACCTATCTGGAGTATAGCAGAAGTACACTGTCACTTTCCATGTGATGTGTTTAGTAATAGTTGTAAAGCTGGCAGCAAAGCAACATAAACATAGTGGAAAATAAATTCACATGGTTACATGTAACCTAAACACACAATTATTACTTTACAAAGCTAAATTATCATTCTGTTCTTCTTCAGTCTTTTTCCTCATTTAAAGCTAAGAAGCAGCAAATGAAAAACAGAAGAAAGAGTTGGAGATCTAAATAATACACTGTCCTGAACTAGAAGAACTCACCATATGTACTACCAGATAAAACTGATGATGAAATGTGGGTTCTAGCTCTCATGGAGCTTCTACTGACATCAGCTTTTTCATTTGTAATATAAGGATGATGTTATCCACCACAAGTCATAGGAAATTTGGGCATTTTTATCAGAAAGTGACAACGCATCCATATGGAAATATCCATGGAATTGATGTAATTTCTGTGGTAAGACACAAGCGAAGAAGGAATTAAAAACTACCACTTAAATTGCTAAATTAAAACCACAGAACAGTACGGTGTATTTATTCATACCAGCAAAAATTACTGTTTTGATAGGAAAACATATCCTTAAACTCAGTCTTGACCTTAATAGCCACAGAAGTAGACTACCATGAATTGCAGAATAACAGAATCTACAGCATTTTAGTGGAGTGAAAAAGCCACACATCTGTCAAAATCTGTCTCCTTGAATTTCTCCAGTATAAGAAGATTCCTTATAGACATAAAAAGAATTATTTCTATCCATCTTGCAGACTATGGCAGTGAGTGTGCTTGAGAAATGTCTGGGAAGGACTGTGACTTCACAGGCAAGATACTTTGACCAGTCTTGTCAGCAGGAAACATTCTTGGTTACAGCTATGATTAGAACTGAAGAAATACCACTGATCATACTGAGTGTGGTAATTCACAGTGAGAATGCTGGAAGTTTATTAGAAAGGTGAAATCAAATATATTCATTTTGTCAGGGAGATTATTTATGTAAATGTATTTTAATTTCCTACTAGATGGCAAGCAAACCAGATATGTGCTAGTTAGCTTGACAAACAATAACTGGATAAACTGTAGGACTTGATGCATTGTGATTGTTTAAGCAGACTGTGACCCAAGCAAGACCCACACAACTGACATCTACAATGTAGCAGTAGGCTTAGGCATACCTGAGCTAGCTGGAACAGAACTATATCATGACTGATAACTGAAGAGAAGGACTGACAGCACCATTCGCACTCCTACGTTCATAACTCAGCATACCTCAGTTCAGTTACACTGAAATGAAGTTTGTGCCTCAAGTCCTCTACAGTGTCACTGTGCCTACCACCTCACCTACAGCTAGCTCAGGTATGCCTAGTGCAGTTAATTCCTAAGTAGCAGCATAGATACACAAGAAGTAAGTAAAGGCGGGGTTCATTTACGATACAGCATACAAGCAGAATGAAAAGGCAGCCCTGTCTGTATGCCTGCCTGCCTTCTAAATGATAACATCTGCAGGCTTACCTCTAGCATTTTCAAATTCAGCGTGAAAAACTGACCTGTCTGATTAGCCTAAAGTGTCGGTAAAGCTCTGTATGAGAAATGCCCTCCAAATAACAAGCTTTAAGGCTTTTGATTATCAAAAAGGTCATTGATGGCTTAATGTCCAATTCCCTGATGCCACATTAATGAATATAAACTCATTTAAAAGATTTGTGATAAGTAATCAGGCTACTGTACAACTGCTTCAGCATATTCCACATCACTCCAAGGGCAAGTAAGAAAGAAGGACTGATTTCCTGTGTGAGAGAGAAAAAGGGGACTCATTACTCTTTTCTGCCTGGGTGTATCAGTGGGCTGGTTCCTTCCCCCACCATACCTGCCATCCTCTTTGTTAAAGCCTAGTGTGCTGTAAATGACAATAAACCTTTAAGAACGACTGTTATAGAGGTTTTCAGGGCCATTTTGCCTTGTTAGTTTTATACCATAGAGGGAAACTGAGTATAAGTCACAGGAAGCCAGGAAAGCTGTGTCTTCCATGTCTGTAGAGCAAGGGTATCTGGGTCATAGAGTGAATCCAACAGGCAAGGGTGATTCTTAACGAATACAATCAGAGTCAGTGGAACAGCACATTTAGCTAATGGAAACACCACCATACCTCCATTTCTCCAGCTACTGTATTTTCTGAGGAAGCACCAGATATTCTTCTATTCTTTGCCTGACCTATTCCAGCCCTTGGGCAGTGGTGTATTTTAAAATGTTGTGAATTTGTATTAACACTAATTAGCAGTTTTAGCCAGGGTCCTACACTTGGTAAATGCTGTACCCTCAGAGACTGTGATGATGATTCTCTCTTCAGCTGTTAAATGGGTGAGTGTACATATTATGCTTGTTTTCTAGGGTCTTTTTGTAGTTACTTGAGGACAATAATTAATCCTGTTCCAAAAGTCAAAGTGCGGCATGACAAACTGTCCTTGGAAAAAGCTTTCTCTGTTACCTACAAAGGGAAACGTGGTGACAAACATTTAAATGGCTAGTATGGAGGAAAATGAACAAAGGCAATCCCTTCATTAGAGACTTTGAACTATAAAGGAAGAAAGAAAAAGAGGCAGATAGACATGACTTGGCTTGACTCAAGCCCTGAAGATGAACAATGATGACTAGCGTACAGGTCTACCAATTTCCACCAAGATTTTTTTGTGAAACTCATCACACAAAGTCTACATCTAAACCAGTATAACTCACTAAAATTTCTTCCCTGTTGCCATCCATCCTCCTGTTTCTTTCACATTTTCTTAATTTTTTAATTTATTCTACTTAGAAGCCACAAAATTTTCTGACTCTTCCCTGTCCCTAGCTAAAAAGTGCAGGAACTAAAGAATTGAAAAAGCAGCAAAATCCACATACCTTAGACTTTCCCATCTCTCTATTTTACATCATCAGTGTTTTAGCAAATAAGGAGTGGAATGAAATAAAAAATCAGCTTAATTCAGCTGAGAATTTTGATTTTGAAAGTTTATTTGAAAACTAAGCCATTTAAATACTCAAAGTTGTCTTCATAGATATTTTCATCTGGGAATAGTTTCAACAAGATCACTCTTTCCCAGCTGTTTTGGGTGAAAAAAAGGTCAAGAAGCTCTACTATTTCCACATATAAAGCACCAATATAACATGAATTTCATTCTCCCTTGTCCCAAGGAGCTGTGGATCAAAACAGACAATGGTATCCCAGACTACATGAATGTGGTTTTTCTTCATAAAAACAATCTTCTGCTCAGCCAGCACTTTATAAAGACAGATAAAAACTACGTAGATTTCTTTTTTGAAATAAAATATTCTCTGAGAGACCTCAACACAAGAGTTAATTGTCATATTGGCTTCTACTCTAACATGCCAGGGCTGTTAAATGCTCTGAGTCAGAGTTCCAAATTGTGGACTTGATGCTACTAATACATGAATTCACACATTACCCTTTGTGAGCCACTGGGCTTTTTGCAGCCACTTTCTTATTGATACAACTTTATGTACATAGCAGGTGGTGAACAATCTGTCCACTTCAGGACAGTGTTCCTTTCTACCCCAACACAGCTCCACACATTTGGCCTTGAAAGGTTGGAAGATGTGACAGAAAAAAAGGCAACATCAAGCAGCCAGACTCATTGTGTTACGATACTCAGCTTCAGGTCAAGAAAAGTGAGTTTGTAATTTGAACCTCTTTCATTTTGCCTCTGCCACTGGTTTAAAAAAAAAAAATCACTGAAAATGTGCTGAAGCATTAAGCTAGTTGGAATATCTGGGATAAATTTACTGAGTTGTCTTCACCTGCTCCGTTCCTATCTATGTAGAATAATGATACAGTTAAGTGAGATTTAAGCTTCATTTGCACTCTGGATGACTGAAGGCAGCTGCTGGTGAATTTGGGCAGCTGAACTTCAGCTGAAGTATTTACAGCTTGCAGAAAAATGTTTGACATTTGGAAGTGATGTGCAGTGTTTGAAGATCTCTGATTTAATATGTTCTAAGGGATCCCTAGATATAAATGCTTTCAGGTTAAGATCCTGAGAGTTTTTAAGTCATTGGATTTGTTTAGTGAATTGAGTGAGTCCTTTTTGGTTAACATATGGGTACTTTTCAGCCTAATTAGTTTGCAGCTGTACATTACTTTCATGCTGGAGAGAGATCTGATAAGGGCTCCAGGAGGCTGTTTATTGTACTTTCCCCAAAGCTCTATCTGTAAAGGAAAAAATGTTCATTGGTTAAGATGCTAGTGTGACACTGAGCTCCAGACTAATTTGTTCTTCAGAACAAATGGATAGATGATTCTCCAGTAAGTCACATAGTCTCCGTGTTTGTCTATTTTTCTAATAGAAACATAATTATGAAAGACATTGTGCAACGTTCAGATACACCATGGAAATAAAGGTTGCATCAGTCATAACTGAATCCACAAAATGTGCCTCTGACAGTTTTTGGTATAACTTTACTCTCATGTCATGCTCATTAACATGTTCATCTATGTAATTCTGACACTTTAAAATCTAATGTTTGGATTGATTCAGAGAATGCATTGAAATATCCTTGCTGATTAAGCCATGGGACTTTTCAAGCAGTAGATATATCCCAATAATCACATGTATGATTACATATGTAATGAAAATATTACACAGATACTTTAATAAGTGCCAGCACCAAACTGACATGGTGAACATTCTTGAGGAAGGCAGTGTATATAACTTCTACCATGCCTCCTTCTCTCATATGCTATTCCCCTCTTTCCTACTGTGTTCTATGTGGGGATTCTAACATACTGTGTTTATGACCAAAGGTGTCAGAAATAATTTTCAGATCTAGTTACATGCACAGTTTCAGATGTATATAGAATTAATATTAGAAACAAGGTATATGGTTTTTTCTTGCTACCTTCTCACTTACTGGTAACTGCTGTTTAAGAATTTTTTGTCGAGAAGTTGCATTAGGACCACTGTAGTACCTAACAGTTACCCAACTTTAATTCTTTTCAGCGACCACCTCATGAACCTTGTCATATTGTTGGCAGCTATGATGGGAAGTGGGAATGCTCTGAACATGAAATATGGGGGTAAGGAAAGTAATTATTTTTGCTTGCTTTTATAATAGGTCTTGTGTTTTTGAGATTTTAAAGTAATTATTTCTTACACACATCCTCAGTTTCTTCTGTAATTCTTAGAACTCCGCTATAGCTTATCTTAGGTGATGCATTCTATGCTGAATATTCTTATACTGTTGACCCTCCTGTTACATAAAATCATTCTAAGACTCTGTCAATGTTGGCCATAGTAGAGGATGTCCTAAATATTGGAGGGATACATATATCAAACAGCATGAAAAGAAATGTGATAAAGAAATTTAGAGGGATATTGTATGCATGGAAATTGCATCTTGGGAAGTTCCTGAGCTGAAAATGATTGATAAATAGTAAAGTTCTAGGAGGAAATTGCATGTTTTCATTCTCATATGCCATTTGGTAGATATATACTATGGACAGTCTTGGGAACAAGATGATGGGTTGATGGCCCATAGATCTGATGCAGTGTGGCTGGTTCTCTCTTGACTTTTTTTAAACTTAGTTCAGTATCTCTCTCTGTCTCTTCCTGTGCAGTTTGTGGAATGTTTTTCCCCTCTATATTACTTTTTTTTTCTTTCTTTACATTGAAAAAATAATCAGAAGAATGGCAGAACAGTTGTGTCCCAAATAGCTTAATTTACTGATTTAGACAGTTACCTTTCTTGAAGAACAACATCTCTCTGAAGTATTTCAGGAAGTTTCTGAAATATGGATATAGTGAACACCATAAAAGACAGAGAAAGTACTTAAACATCTACTACTCCATGCAGTACCTTTTTTCCCAGGTTTATTCTTAATCTTTCAAATTATTGTTGTTCTTTTTCTCGCTCTTTTTATCCACTGTCACTTAGTGTCCTCAACTTTTGCTCATGTCTACAAATTTTTTAACTAGTTGATTGATGTTTTATTCTATTCAGAGTCAAATCAAGAATTCCCATGTCTTCTATATAAATAAGCAGCAGAACAACACAGAACACAAAAACAACACACTTTCTTTCTTTTGGAGTAAATATCAGAAAAATTTGATTGGTGTCAATGTCAAAGAGCACAAGTGATAGAAAGAGCCTGAGGACTTTCAAAGGCATTTTCCCCTTCTTTACTTTCACAGATTAAGTCCATTTCTTTTTTATTTGTTCTGTTTTTTCTCCCCTGAAAATGTTGGTGTTCTTTTTCCACCTGAGGGAATAAAGGCTCCAAATCCATTGGTTTCTGTTAGACAGCTCTGTAAGCATGTAAAGATGAGCACTGTAGACAGGAAACACACACAGATGAATATATATTGTAAATATGCTGGGATTTAGATATAAGCATTTGGAAAATAGAGACACTTGCCCTCTTCAGTAGAAAGTGGTGGAATGAACTTACTGTCAGGACAAAGCAGCTTCTGGAAGGCAGAATGTTTGAGAATTCATATGGAATAAATGACCACAGAGTTCAAGATTACTAAAACATACACTTTCAAAACTGGTATGTATTGGGGAAATCATTATAAAGTTGTGATATAATTTGTTCTTAGCATCTAACCAACTTAAAGAGACTCTGGTCCCCACAGAATGAATAGAAAATACAGGCAATTCACAGGGCTGAATTTGGAAGCCTGAAGTAGAAGGCCATAAGGAAAGCATCACAGTTAGACCAAGACAGGTATAAAAGAAGAACACTTTGAATAAAGAATGAAGCCTTTTGAGACAACTTATGCTAGTGAAATTAGCAAAATTAGAGAGGTGATGCTCCCTAGGAATGAAGGGATAAATCAAGAACTAAATTTTTTGTTTAAAACAATTTTTGGAATTGGGCACTTGCATTTCCTCAATATTATAAAAATAACTGGGATATTAAGTAAAAGACAAACTATTAACAGTTGCTAACTAATACAAGTAACAATGCATCACTGATAGCTTACATTGTTGTTAAACATGCATAAACTGGAGACTATGGCAATAGCTTTAAAAATAAGTTGAGTGAAAAGAGTTTATATTTTCCAGAACATGATTTATACGTAGTTAGTTCTCATTTAGAAATACATGAAGATGTAGAGTAATGGAATCCTCTGTTCAAATCAAGTTGACTAATTAGAAGTGTCTTGACATTTTACAGGGCAGTTGTATGAATATGTTGTCAGTTGTGAGCAGCATATATAACTAAGTGTATTTAATATGGTTTTGTTTTGGTTTTTTTTAGAGTTTATAGTAGCCTAGTGGTTCCATTACATTATTGCACTCAAATTCCATCCAAGCTAAAAGTGAACCGTAAAAGATCAAAGCTACACAATAAGGATACTAGAACAAAGAACAAATACATCTATTTTCATTTAATGATATTAAAATAATAACTATATATATTATGGACTACAAGACTGATCAGTTCTAAGTACCTGATTGTGAAGGATGGTGCTGATATAACTACATGGTTTTGTTTCAGTCTTCCATAAGACAGGAAGACACTTCTCTAATCAATCCTGGGCAGTTCTATAATGTCCAAGGATGAAAAGTCCAACATCCTCTCTAGGACATTTTTGCAGAATTTCACAGTCCTCACAGCAAAAATATTTTTCATTAAATCTCATCAGAATTTCCATGTTGCAACTTGAGCATTTAGCAGTATGGTCCTGATATTTACTGAAACTGCTGTCAAAATTGTTGCATGGTAAACCTTTTGTAGTAGGATGTTTTCATATTGTCCTAACCTCTGTGGTACTAGTCTATAGCTACTTAGTGCTGTGTTTAATTCTTTCCTCTCCTGAAAAGATAAGTATTGATTGGAAGAAATAAGGTTTTCAAGTTCCATGAATTTATTTTGTGTGTCACTCTCTAGGGAAAACTGGTTTTGGCTAGGGATGAGCAGTGTTTTCAGAATAAGCAGCCTTCTACTCATCAGAAAATATTACTCTTGACCAGTATTCTGGGCAGTAGACTCATACTGTAAATGCAGCTGCTATATAAAACCAATTGTGCCTGACTGTGAAAAAATGCAAGTCTATTTATATTTAGTATTAATTTCTGCCTCTGATGCAGATAGAGATCCCGCACAGTTGTAAGCACATAGTAAAAACATTACATGAGGGAATATCCTCAACACTAGCAAGCACCTAGTTCAGAAGGCATCTGACTGGTTTAGTATCTTTCACAGATTAGTTCCAGTGATGACTTATTCCTCAGCTGTTAGTTTTTGCTAAAGCTTCTCTTCTGTTAGCTGTAACCCAAGGTTATTGCAGAGGTGGCATAGAATTACCGTGTACTTTTCACCCTGTGAATTTTTTATGTTATCACTCCTCCACTTTCCTTATTTAAGTCCACAGAATCATTTTGATGGTCTGCTTTTACAGTGTCCATAGCAACAAGAGGATTTGTGGCATCCAAAATTATTTCCTTTCACTTAAGAAGCATGAAAGGTAGGCTACCTCAGTTTCCCTTTTCTTCTGTTACACTAACAAAGAAAGAAGGGAACAATCACTGAGGTTCCATAAAGTGAGGTACATCCATTGGATGTAGAGTCCAACCATACCTACAAGAATAAAGAACACCTAAATACCTGACCACTAAAAGGAAACAAAGCAAACAAACAAAACAAAACACACCACACAACACCAAAAAATAACACACAAGCCCCCTACATGCCTGCCTCTAGAGCATGTTGTGAAGCACCATGTCAACTAGTTTCTTAAATACCTCCAAGGGATGGTGACTCAGCCACCTCCCTGGGCAGCCTGTTCCAGTGCCTCACCACTCTCTCAGTAAAGAATTTCTTCCTAATATCTAATCTGAACCTCCCTTGCTGCAACTTCAGACCATTTTCCCTGGTTCTGTAATTAGTAACTAAGGAGAAGACACCCACCTCTCTACAACCTCCTTTCAGGTAGTTGTAGAGCAATGAGGTGCCCCCTCAGCCTCCTCTTCTCCAAACTAAACATACCCAGCTCCCTCAGCCTCTCCTTGTTCTCTAAACCCCTCACGAACTTGGTAGCTCTCCTCTGGACACGTTCCAACACCTCAGTACCTTTCCTATAATGAGGGGCCCAGAACTGAACACAGTACTCAAGATGAGGCCTCACAAGTGCTGAGTACAAGGGCACA
>JANIJG010003350.1:0-39247 GCA_024611175.1 Megaceryle torquata
AGCGGGGGGCCTTCAGAAGAAGGGAATTTCACAAGTTAACTATTCTTTGCGAAAAAATCCGATTTCTCAAAATAATTCTGCTGGAACAATATCCCAATTCCTTAATTTTAATTACTGTAGGTTTTGTTTACTGTATTTACTAATGTCCCTACCTCCCAAACCTATCCTACCAAGCTAGTTATTCTCTTCTGGAAACAAAAAAAATACACCCTCTAAGGTTTGTGTGTCATCATCACCATTACTAAATGTCAGTTGTTATTTTTAGTGTCACGGAAGAGTGCTCCTACAAATAACTATAGCCCTCAATTACACAAATAACACAGCTCCTCAATTTAACTACTGATGATGAAACATCTTCAATAGAATTTACCCTTCTTCTGTTGCTGTATTAATTTTAGGGAGTAAGGGGGAAAAAATGGGCTGTGCTCATCACTATGATGAGCAAAAAATGCGGGGGGGGAGGGGAATGCATTTGATTAATAACAGGATACTGTGTCTATGAACACTAACAGATACTCCACAGCTGCCTATTTTTCCTTCATGTACACCAGCATGATTCCTGTATTGAGCTCCTAATAGCTTTTAATTGTACTGATGCATTTCTTCTAGAGAATTACTGATTCCAAAATGCCAATTGTTGATACAGCCACTGTGTTCCCAAGTCTGAAATTCCAATGGTTAATTACATTAATCTTTTCCTTATATCTCTTCTCAATCTGCCTACCTTCAGCCATAGCACCTCATTATAGTTTTGTCTGCTACTCATCCCCAAGCCTGTAGTGCTGCTGGGGGTTGTTGTGACCGAAATGCAGGACCTGGCACTTGGCCTTGTTGTACCTCATACAATTGGCCTTGGTCCATCCATCCAACCTATCCAAGTCCCTCTGAAGAGTCTCCCTGCCTTCAAGCAGGTCAACACTCGCACACAATATGGTGTCATCTGCAAATTTACTGGGGGTACTCTCAATCCCCACATCCAAGTCATCAGTAAAGATGCCAAACAAGACTGGCCCCAAAACTGATCCCCAAGTAACACCACTGGTAACTGGCAGCCAGCTGGATTTCACCCCATTAATCACAACTCTCTGGGAACAGCCAGCCAGCCAGTTTCTAACCCAGTGAAGAGTCCGTTTGTCTATACCATGATATGCCAGTTTCTCCAGGAGAATGCTGTGGGAAACTGTGTCGAAGGCCTTACTAAAGTCTAAGTAGACAACATCCACAGCCTTCCCCATAGCCAAAAGGCGAGTCACATGGTCATAGAAAGAGATCAGGTTTGTTAGGCAAGATCTCCCTTTCATAAACCCATGCTGTCTGGCCTTGATCCCTAGGCTGCCCTGCAATTGCCATGAGATCTCACTCAAGATTATCCTCTCCATGATCTTTCCAGGTACTGAAGTCAGGCTGACAGGCCTGTAGTTCCCTGGATCCTCCTTCAGTCCCTTCTTATAGATCTTGTTATAGGATAATGTTTAAAATATCTTTTTTTCTGCCTGAAGTGATATTACTCTTTGAGAAAGGGATGAACCCCAGAAAAAAAAAGAAAAAATCAATCTTTGAGACTTGATATGTAACAGGATATGGAAAATATTTTGAAGTTAAATCATATTATAAAATTTATCTAGTTCATATAACATTAATTTTAAGAAACTGCTTTAAAGCAATCTCACACTGCACTTTTTTGTTGTCCAATCTTCAATAGAAACTGATAACACACTCTTGTCCTTGCAGAATTACTGTATTGACAGAGGAAATTTAACTCCATGCATGATTAATGATCAAGGTAGTGTTCTATCAAACATGCAACATGCACTGGTACATTCGATGTATCTGACAGCCCAAGAATGATTATCCTTTGAAGGAAGGGAAAGCAGACCGTGACAAAATTACAGTTGCCGACGCATCCTGCCACATCAATAACATGGCACAGAACAACAAATAGGACTCTTGACCTCATCACTTACAGTGGAACAGATCATTTGTATAAACAAGTTATTGAGGTGCTTAGACAGTTTTCTTTAATGTACTTTGTGGTTGATTAATAAGGTCTCCCTCTGCCTTTTGTACAACAGATGTTAGAGAGTGTTTGAGAAGGGAGAGAAGCAAAGCATAATCTTAGGGATGAAGCAATACACTGGAAATTCCAGTTCTGTGAAGTGTTTTTCAAAAATCTTTAGTACTAAATTGGGCAAATGACATATTTGCTAACACTTCACCTCAAGAAAGCATTGTGCCTAAGTATGCCCATAGGTACTGTCCATAAACATAGAAATAGCCAAAAAATTCCATCTCCCTTTTCATGACAGGCCTCTCACAACTGCGAGTGTTGTGCCAAGCAGCACATAATCCAAACTTTTAAACGAACATAGCTGGTATTTTCTCGCTTAACCACAGATATCTGTTCTTCTAGCAAACTATTAAATAGCTTTCATCATACTTCAGGTAAATTTTATCATTTTCACATCTTGTGGAATTTCAAAACAGGAGAAAACAGAGCAGTTTCTGTTACAGCCAGTGAGCTTATCTGGAACATTAGGCTGTGTATATTCATGGGAAAATGAGGATTTGCCATAAAGGCAAGGTTTTATTGAAGCATTGGTTTAAACCAGTGTTTTTCAAAATAGCAAGTTTTCTACTCCTATCTGTTTAACTTGTAAGCAATGAATGCTCAAAGGTCATCCTAGGTATCCTAGTATTTCAAGTTATGATCAGTTCTGAACTATAATGCAGGGAAATGAATCAAATGCAGGTCTGTCTGATTTCTATGGTATTTCCATTACTCAGGGAAAGTATCTAAGTCCAGACGACTCCACATAAGCTAGTTATGGACCCACCCTGAATCAGGCAGCCTGTGCCTCTTTCTTTTCCTGAAAATAACAACACCCTGAATTTATTTTACTTTTCTAAAGCAATTTCTAGATTTTTTTGCCCTTTTTTATTTTAGAAATTTTGAATCTGTGTTTCAATTTAGAACAAACCGATTTAAATAACTTCTGATTTTGTCTACAGAAAGAAATACAGTATTAATGAGGTACATAAGACTCTTACTTTACAGTCTTTATTTCTGTCCTTATATTTAGTCTTAGATTTCAGAAATTCTGGTTAATTCTCTTGCTTTTGTCCTTCTTATTGTTTCTTGGCACCAATCAAAGTCAAGAAGACATTGTTGAGCAAAACTATAAAATCTGCACTTAAGCTTCAGTTCCAAGCAGAGGAAAAGAGATCTTAGAAATCTGTCAGAAATATCTGTTCTTGTCCATTAAAAAAAAAAAAAAAAAAAATTGAAAACCAGATCATTTATCTAGACAATTTAAGGCATTTTGGGATGCTTTTTAGATCCACATTTCTTTAAAAAGATCTGTAAAAACAAGTAGACTGTATTCTGCAGCCATATATTAAGTATTATTTTACACATTCTCATTGGTTTTACTTATTTTCCTATTTTGCTTATTTGATTATTTTATTGTGTTAGGAATTATATTAAAGCAAGAGTGAAACATTTTGCATTTTTGCTTTCTTCAGAATTGTTGGATCATATGTGAAGAAATACTGATCTGCAATTTAAGCTGCTCCACCTCATCCAGATTTTCATATCCCCCTCCAACAGTTTACCTTTCCTTCCACAAGCCATACAAAGTGTTACATATCCCCCAGCAAAAATTCTCACTCCACTCCCCCAGTGTGTAGTTTTCAAGGAAACATCTCCTCATTCGGTAGAAGCCTTATAATTAAGCAATGAACCAAAAGCTAACCAGAATTCATTCAGTGCTTCTCAGCAACACAGGAGGAGGAAAAAAAAAAAAAAAAAAAAAAAAGTTACTCTTGGCTGAAGGAGGAAAAATGACTTCTGGGAAAGTTAATCATTTAGTGGCCCACTTCTCTCCATTAAAGTCTGTCCATATTTCCCCACTGGGACAAAGCAAAGATCTCTTTCCTCCTAAGACCATCAAATATCTTGCATCTACAGCTAATGGGCTCACAAGGATCATGCTAATTATGGTGGTTGGCAGAGCTGTGGAAATCGAAAGTATTACCTTTTCAACACCATTGCTCCATCTCTAGAGGCCAGCAAAACAGGGGAAGAGAAACTAAGTGGTGTTGGGCTGCTGAGCATCGCACTGAATTGTTGCTGTCTCTGTTGCAATCTATCCTCCTGCCATGGGAGGAGGAGGCAAATGAGCGACAGATGTGTGGCTAGCATTGGGCAGGCCTGACTGATAGTTACTCTGTTTTGCTGTTCTTAGCTTTTTTCTGTATAGTTGTTTATAAAACCCATGCCTGGCACAGGACTAAAAAATGTTGGCCTTTAGTATTCTGTAGAAATATGCAGCTCTGTATTAAACTCTCAGAGACTTATGTATTGATCTTTGCATCATCACAAATGCCCATGTTTTATCAAGCAGTAAAATCATCTGTTTAGTACAGCTCTTTGTCTTTTGTGACTGTCATATTTCCTTACTGCACTGTAGATCAATCGTGATAGAATCTAAATATTACAGTTGCTATTTGTACAATAGATACTCATTCACACAGTCAATATTCATTGTACTGTTGGAGTGATGGGTCAGTACTGTGGTGTCTGCCTCATGCAGCTTTCAGCACAGGAGGGGCGTTGTTTTCCTGGAATTGTCATTATTATTCTCTGTAATCTTCTCATCAAGAAGCTGCTGTGTTTCATATGTTCCTGGTGATGTAAGTGGAGAAGAGCTCAGACCAACACCTAGATTAAAACACAGCTTGATTTTGCAGTTAATAATATGACTGGGACTGAAACCAGAAGCTTGTACTCTCTTTTAACCCTAATCCTAGCTCCATCTTTAGGTAGATTTTCCTATTACAGTATGAGTGAAGCTGTTAATTCAGTTGCTACAGAGAGCAGGAGATATCTATCAGCACAGATGATTTACTTCAGTACCCACCCATTTTAACTAAGAATGTATAAATTAGTATTTCTGATTCAGTTACGCAGCCTTTGTTGACAAGTGCTGTTTCCCTCGTGATGAGGATTGTAATGCCTCCCTTGAAAAGGGAGTACTTGTCTAAGTAGGCATGTGGTAAACATTATCTTGCTATCTGGATGTAGTTAAAAAAAGTATGAATGATTGACTGTGACTACAGGTAAAGGAGGGAGAGCTACCAGTACTACACTAAATGTATTTACATCTCAAGTATAGTTTTCTCATCCTTCTCATAACCACAGGGAACAATCAATTTATAGAATCATAGAATAGAATTCTTTAGATTGGAAAAGACCTCATCAAATTCAACTGTTAACCTAACACTGCTAAGTCCACCACTAAACTATGTCTCTCATCACATCTATGCAGCTTTTAAATCCCTCCAGGGATGGTGACTCCACCACTCCCCTGGGCAGCATGTTCCAGTGTCAAACAACTCTTTCCATAAAGAAATTTTTCCTAATATCTGACCTTAACCTCCCCTGGCACAACTCGAGGGCATTTCCTCTTGTCCTATCACTTGTTCCTTGGGAGAAGAGACAGATCCCCGCCTCACTATAACCTCTTTTCAGGGAGTTGTAGAGAGTAACAAGGTTTCCCCTCAGCCTACTTTTCTCCAGGCTAAACAACCCCAGTTTCTTCAGCCACTTCGCAAAAGACTTGTGCTCTAGACCCTTCACCGTCTTTCTTGTCCTTCTTTGGACACATTCCAACACCTCGTTGTCCTTCTTGGAATAAGCAGCCCAAAACTGAATACAATATTTGAGGTGCAGCCTCACCAGTGCTGGGCACAGAGGAACAATCAATGGTCTAGTCCTGCTGGCCACACTATTTTTGACATAAGCCAGGATGCCATTGGCCTTCTTGGCCACCTGAGCACAAGCTCATATTCAGCTGGCTGTCATCCAACACCCCCAGATCCTTTTCTCCTGGGCATCTTTCTATCCACTCTTCCGGTAGCCTTGCATGGGGTTGTTGTGACTCAAGTGCAGGACCCAGCACTTGGCCTTTTTTAACCTCATACAATTGACCTTAGCCCATCAATTCAGCCTGTCCAGATCCCTCAAATACTTTATATTACGCTCAGAAGGATTTGTTTGCAGTATTGTTTGCTTTGGTAGAGGAAACATTTCAGCCTCACTGGAACTGCTTGCACAGTCAAAATTGTATTTTTTTCCTGATGGAAAATGGATGGGAAAAAAATCCATCAGTCTTTCAAAATCTTGCAGGGGAATGTATTGTGCTATGTGTTGTGTATTATGTATTGTGCTACCAAGCATCTTAGTGATTTGCTGCTAAATTGGTATTGTGATGTCTAGAGAAGCTTCTTGGTGAAATCATTGCTAAAGATGGGATGAAAAGTAATTTCTATCCTGTGGTATATGGCTGTATGTCTCACTCTGGGGAACCTGCAGCTGCTTCTGTGCTGTGGAGGAATGATTGATACATGTACCAGTGCGAGATGTCATGACCATGTCATCCTAAACCCTGAAAGTCAAGTGACCTTGCATTTGTGACAATTTCCTTTTTCTGAACCTTCATTTTTTCCAGAGATGAGGACACGTAGTGTTTTTGTGAGGTCATGAACATCAGACTCAATAACTGTTTCTGTTCTCTGGCCTATTTCTGCAGTTTTCTCATTCGACTTCATTAACTTGGTAATGAGAGGAAGAAGTAAGACAGGTTTTAGTGTATACCAGCAGGTTTCAGGGTAAAACAGATTATTGTATTTCTAACTCAACCCCACATGTAACATCTTGAATTACAGAGCTCATGTGACATGAGTTACATGGAGGAATTTATTGTGCCACAACAAATTCTGTGCAGCACTGTAGATGAGGAGTTAGAAAGGTAAATAAAGCCAAAAAAGAAACACAACAGAAGAATTGGAACAAACGTGGAAAATTCATTCTGTGAACATTTTCAACTCTATTGGCATTAAGGATGAATGCACAAATTGGTGTTTTATTCTGTATACACACAGAAAGTGCACACACTCTGAGATCTCAGCACTTAGAGAACTAGCAGAAGTATGGAAGAAGAGATTTGGCATTTGACAAGAAGGACAAAAATTAAACTCAGATGGAGAAATACATTGAGGATTGTAGTAATATTATAAAAAACAAGAGAGCAGACAGATGAGAATCATACAATGTTTTCTCACGTTTACTGAGAGGCATGTGTTACAGTGGCATTTTTGACATCTAAATGGCAAAGATGTCAATAAAAGTATTCCTCAAAGATGTAGAATCAAAGAGAAAATTGCTCTGGGCTCTGGTCTGTCTGGTCACCTTTTAGATATTTACAGTACTTCTTCACAGTCAGGTGTTGATTATAGACCACAGACACCATAGAACACACACACACATAAACGCATACACACACAAGGCTATTTCAGCTAAGGGAAATAGAATTATCTCTTTTCTGTTTTTTTCAAAGGTAGGACAAGATTAGTGTGTTTAATTTATAGCAAGGAAAATTCAGGTTAAATATTAGGAGCAAAAAGACTGTCAGGGCTGTGATACACAGGGGTATATTGACTAGGCAAGCTGTGGAGTTGCTAGCATGGGAGATCATTATGAATATGTTATACAAACATCACTTAGGAATGATGGAAACAAATGAACTTACTTTAAATCAGGCAGAAAAACCGTATATTTTTTGGCCCTTCAAGCCATACAATTCTATATTTCCGGCCGATCTGGGATAAAATAGGAAACCATCTGAGAATTTAAAACAATAAAGCCCAGCAAGAGCAATATAATTTTTCCTCTAGTACTTTCCTTCCCTGTGTCTTGTACTTATCCTCTGCTACCAGCTAAACTCCCTCACAGTCCAGGACCACCTCCTTTAGTAGTCCATCTCCATGAAGATCCTCTCTCTGCCTCATTTCCTACTGAGGAGGAAAACATTTAAGAGATCTGTTCTCAAGTATTCATACAAAAGAAACACAAAATCCAAACAACTATGAGGCTTCTGGCATCCTCCTACCATCTTAGTTTTTTTCCCAACCTCTTCTTCTTAGTGTAGAGGTACATCATTATTTTTATGTTCAGAGTTTGAAAGATATAGCCCCTGTATCAGTAATTCATTTACTAACCCTTTTCCTTTAGTGTTCTATCTTCATTTTTTGCATGTGTGAGAGCAGATTCCTATTTCAAGGTAGTTTTTGAATCTTGGTCACTCTAATCCTGCAAATCTTAGGAACTCTGCATTGCAGTATTCCCCTCACAGTCTCTTTCTCTTGATTAACTGCATTGGGAATGTAGGATCTAGACTTCTGTACTTTGCAATATATTTAATTATCTATAGTATGTGATGGGATAAGCAGTCTGGCAAAGTTTGCATTAGAGAATTAGTAAGTGGCATAGTTTGGGGGGTGTGTGTTGTGGGTGGGTGGTTAAGGGTTTTAGCTGTTGATTTAAGCCACCACTGTAAAAGCAAATACTTTGAAAAATAAATGTTTGACATGCAGTTCTCTCAATATGCTTATTCTCCCCAAAACACTGCTTGTTTAACATTGTCTTTCATGTGACTACCTAAATAAGAGAAAATTTCCCACATGAGCAAGTTCTGTGTCCCAGATGGTATTCATCCACACCTGCAGCTTTCACAGCTTACGAATTATTCTGTTGGCAGTATTGCTGGACTTCACTATTTGCACTGTATGTTTTCAAGGGGAAATAGGATGGGACTGTGATTTGGAAATTCTGTATTCTTTAAACATCTCTGCCCCACTCTCCTTCTATGGCTTCAGGAATGATTTCCTCCTCTTTTTATGCCTTTAAACAACAGTGATGCTAGTATTGGTGTAGAACAGTTCTTTGGTAGAAATACACCTATAAGATATTTCTCAGACTTAGGATGGCAGAGATTAGATCAAGTCTAAGTCACTAACTACAGATAAGCTAGAATGCAAAGATTAACTTCATGTAAGTTTTTTTTGTTTGTTCGTTTGGTTTGGTTTTTTTGTATAAATTAACTCTGTGCATGGGGTATATGAGGGGAGAAGGAAAGCAAGAGAGTTTCCATCCAAAAATGTGCAAAAAAAAACCCCACTGAGGGCTTCTACCTTTACTGCTTCAGATTTACTGCAATGGTTAGAAGTAGTGAACAATCTTTAAACCACATTTAGTGTTCACAAATTGTCTGAGTGTATGGTATATCATGCCAACACTTACACTCTTTTACTGCAGCACTTTAAGGCTGGGACCAAGCTATATTTCAGAGGAGTAAAAAAAAAGCTTGTAATTCCATCACTCTCCAAGTAGTATGGTAGCACTGCAACACTCAAAGGGGGCATATTGACTCAGTATGTACTGGTATTCAGCCTTAAATCACTACCTGTATGACTGATAAGGGAACAATACCTGTGGGCTGTACTGTAAAGAAACAGCATGCTTGACTGCACATCACTGAACGTATGAATTCAATCCATAGAGTCTGGAGATTTTACCTCTAATTCAGAAAGACAATGATCTACAGAAGGAGATCAGGCTTGAAGGTAGGCAGTTGCCTGATCAATTTGTAAAATCACCAATAGGTGAAGAGCATATTACTTTTTTTTCAGGTTATTTTGTTTGGATTTTTTTTCTTTTTACCTGCTGCATAGACCAGCAAACCTGTTCTGATCATATTCTTTCTATGAAGCCATTCTTCTCTGCAAATACTATCTGACTACTTGCAGATTTCCGTGAACAATTCATCAAGGAAAAGATGTCAAATGAATGTGACTTTGCAGCTAAAGCTGTGTGAAAGTCAGCAGGTTTTGTTCAATAGGATGTGTGCATGCTCTGTATTTTGGTTTTGGTTTGCATGGATGTATGTTTTCTGAGCTGCAGGTTCACTCAAGTCATCAAAACACACTCCACATCTCCCTGTTTATTCTAGCTTCATGCTGAAACCACTGTAAACACTCAGCTCCTATATTTGAAAATAAAAAGGCATGTCTCACCCTTATTTTCTTCCAACTTTATGCCATTTCTAACTCCACTGATTTCAGTGTCGGCCTGATTTTGGAGAACTTAAACTGACATAAACTTAAAGTGATACAACATTGAATCAGATCCCTCAGGCTTAAAAGATGTATTGCAATGATATCTGCTCACTGACCTTTGTGAAATGAATATGGAGATTTCAGTTCAGTTCCTATTTGCAGCACATAGTCAGCACTGAAGCCACCATCATTAATACATCTCCTCTCCGCTGTGCAAGGGCTCTACAGAAATATAGTTCTTTACTCCATTAGGACAAGTATAAGAGACAGTGTCATATATCTTAGGAGGAGAGGGCATCTCTGGGGTCATCAAACACTGCATTTTGCATCCATATCACACACATAAAAAATCTCTTTTATGCATTGAAACCCTTTCTCCTAAAGAGGTGGGTTTTTGTTCCTTCTCCTCGCTTGGCTATAATCCTCTTCAGCTATCAGACTGTTCAGTGAAAAAGCTTCTGCCAGGACCTTTGTGAATGGTTTTAGCTGGTTTTTTTATACCTTTCAGCACACAACATGGAATAATAAAATATTCAAACTTATTCAGGCTTAAATAAAGAAACAGTTTTTCACAAATTTCAGGATAACCGTGTCACCAAAACTGTCCATTTGTTGGGAGCTACATGAGCATTTAAGAACTGAGATGATTTTGCCTCTTCAATAGCTTCCTCTCAAAAATTTTGTTCCCCTCTTACCCATGGGACCTGATGGTGACATTTCTTTATCTTCTCTAAGCAGTTTTGTGACCTGGTCATGCCTCTTTTACTGTGTTAAGACCCTAATTACAAACATATATAGATTATTTCAAATTATTACCATATAATCTTGTTGGAATGATAGCAATCTTAAAGAAGCAGTAAAGAAATTGTAAATTCTTTCTCAAACAATATTTCAGGCAATTGTGATGTCTCTGCCAACACAATATACAAAACTGAGATGTAGTTTATACTTTCTGTGTAAAACCTACCTAATGCCTTGGTGGATCATCAAACTTTTATTTTTCCTTCTTATACAGAACCTGATGAAAACACTTTTTTGTCTGGATTTTTTCCAAACATTTCTAAAGATTACCTGCTTTGAAAAATACTTTGAAATTTACTGATGAAAAGCACACCGGGTAGTAGCTGAATATTATTATAAAAACACCATACAGAAGACATGAAAAACATTTATTATTATTTCCTGACTTTTTCTTATGGTGCAGAACACCACAGATTTCTGTTTTCATTTATATTATATTGCTTGAAAATGTCAAATCACTGTTAATAGCAAAAATGCACAGCTTAATAACTTTCTTACCTATGTATTTATCTTGGCAGACCACAGAGAACCTTGATTATATTCACTGTCTCTAGCCCATGAAAATTGTCACCTTTTTTTCTTGATTTACACACAGGACTCCAATCGTAAACAACCTTAAAAAGAAAATGCATGAGGCTCTCTGCCAGAACTTCCAGAGAGAGCTTGTCATAACTCAACAGCCATTCCAAAAGTAATTTCCAAAAACTTAATTTTGCTGGCCTTAAAGATATTTGTACTTTAAAACTTAACTATTAGTTTCACAACCATGTTCTTGAGGGGAAGTAAAATGCATAGTATATGCTTTCTGTAATAAAGTTAATCTTCTCCAGAAAAAAAAAAAGAAAAAAAAGAAAAAAAAGAAAAAAAAATGTTTCTTTGACATGTAAATTCTATGGAAAAAATATCTAACTGCAATTTTATTGAGCAGTATATCGTAGGATGCTATGGCTGAAACTTTATTCTCTAAAGAGAAAGAGCGTGAATGGGATTATCTACAGAAAATAAGATTATGGAGAGGAAATAGTATTATATATTTCTTATCAACAATCTTTTTATCAATATATAATAAAAATATGTTATCTATTTATATATATATACAAAGACAATCACACTGTCCTGTATGTACATATGTACATATGTATATACATATATGTGCTTATGTATATCTCAAATGTGTGCATGTGTATTTAGATAGATAAAACTATATCTTCACAATTAGTATCTAACTTGAAAGGCATGAAAAAGATTAATTCTTCTATGGCAGTTTTGAAGAGTCCATAATATGCCACCACAATGCAGGTAAAGCACATTTGTTTTGCAAGTTCATTACACAATAAATTGTTCTTTCTAGAAGGGATTCACTCATTGGGTAAAGAGTTGAATTTTCAGAAAAGTTATAGCTGAGAAATCATATCTCCCCAGTGTTCCAAATTTTATTCACAAGTATGCTGTCTATTATGCTTCCATTATTTTCTCACCTTTTTTCCCTGACAAACACACCCAGGACTCAGGTCTTACCTGAGCCATCTTTAAAATGACTTCAAGCATCAGACCATCAGTGAAGAAACTTTCCATGTATTCTTGAGCATTGTCATTAAGTTATCAGAGTTATTTTTTGCAAAGGGGTGATTTTTGTGCTTACACATCTTATGAAATTTCTACTGATAGTAAGAGTATCTTTTATATTTATAAAAACTACTGTGTAAATTATGTACTTCTACATTTTCAGTAGCTAAAGAGCTTTTAGTCTTCAATAGAACAATGAATTGATAGAAGAATCATTAATTTAATGCTATAAATAAATACTGAGATTAAATAAGCCAGTGTTTTAGGAAATGGTTGCCAGAATTATGCCACTTCATAATTCAAGAGGGATTGAAATCTTCCATCCCTTCCCATAGGAAGTGTTAGGAGTAATTAAATATTGAGCAAGTATAAGATGGAAAGGATTACATACAGTTACAAAACTTGAATTTACTGAAGAAAAGTCTTTGTTTACGACCATTGCATAAAGAGAATACGACAACACAAACAAGTGGGATAGGTCCTGTTAAAATTCTCAACATGAACCAGATGTCCTATGAACTGGACAACAGGCATTCGTGTAAATTTAATATAAGACCTGAGACTTAACTCTTAGACTCACAGAATAACTCGTGTTGTTCATCTCCCTGCCTAGACATGGCTTACAGAATATTTTATTCAAAAAGGATTTTCTCTGTTAGATATATCTTTCTTGGCTGAAAGATAGTGAATAAACAAAACCTCTTGCAGAATTTAAAAGTTAAATTTCTACTGAAGTTTGTAACTACAAATGTTTGCAGACTTTCTCTACTGGGTGGTGAGGGTTTGAAAGAATATATCCTATTAATCCTGATCTGTGGATTATGCAAAGCTCTTTGAAGTCAATGGAACTTCCATTCACTTACACCACCATACAAATTAGTAGTGTCCAACGGTGTCAGGGTATGTATATGTGTGTGTATATGTATATAAATTACCTCAGCCTGTCTAAATGGCATCATTTTAGTCTGGGTGATTCAGTTTCAGTGTCCAAGTTCAGTCTTGCATATTAGGTAGGATTTTAAAGTATCTAGAAAGAAGTTTGACAGCTCTGTGGGGCATTTTTCACACACCCACATCTGCTTACCTATCAGACACAGTTAGTATGGGTGCATATCCTTCAGTCACCTGTCTCCAGTGATTTTCCACAGGGAGCTCTTAGTATTACTTTAGACTAAACTCTTGACATTTGGACAAAACAGAACTAGGTGTCAGTGTCCTCAGTTTTACTGCAATTGAAAGTAACTTTATCTTTTTGAACAGTGTTTTAATATAATCTGATTTGGAAATCCCAAAACATATTCATTAGTCATTCAACAATTTATGGATGGACTGTTAACTGAGCTTTAGAAAAACAAAATTCCTCTGACACAGATTTGTTGTGTGACACTAGAAAATGCAATTAATTTCTGTTACCAACAGCAATAAAGCTCCTACATTGCTTTGGACTGTGCTATATCTTTTTAGTATATATGAACTGTGTTTGCTCAGAGTTTAACACACTGGATTTTGACAGTCACTACAGTCTTAAAGCCTTACTGTGGTGTTACCAGTTAACTACGCATTCCAGTTCACTCTTTGGGGTTGTGTCACAAGCTGTTCCATCTGTATCGCTGTTCTTTCCCTCAGACCTTCTTTGAAACCTTCTTAGAATCAAAGAATAGTTTGGGTTGGAAAGGACCTTTCAAGGTCATCTAGTTCAATCCCCCTGCACTGAGCAGTGACATCTGCAACTAGAGCACATTGTTCAGAGTCCCATCCAACCTGACCTGGACCTCTCTGGGCAACACATGCCGGTATCTCACCACCCTCATTGTAAAAAACTACTTTTTATATCTTATTTAAATCTACCCTCTTTAGGTTAAAGCCATTATCCCTTCTCCTGTCATAGCAGGGCCTGCTAAAAAGATTGTCCCGATCTTTCTTATAACCCCCTATAAATACTGAAAAGCTGCAGTAAGGTCTCCCCAGAGCCTTCTCTTCTACAGGCTGAACAACCACAACTCACACAGCCTGTCCTCATAGAAGAGGGGTTCCAGCCCTTGGATCATTTTCATGCAAAGTTTTATTTTGTGATTTTCCTTGGAGTAAAATTCCATGCTCTGCCCCTACAAACCAAGGATGCTAAACTGCAGACTTGTCCAAATTACAGTGTTACCTTTTTTTGGTCTGATAGTTTTAATTTAGGGGGAACCTAGCAGAAGATTCTGCTATCTAGGGAAGAACCAGCTCTAACTAGAGATTTGGGTAATGACATGTTCAAAACAAAAGTATTTCAGAGAGGTTATATCAGAAAAAAATGCATGTAAAAGGAGCACGTCTTACTGCTGGCAACATGAAACTTATGTCACCTATCCAGTGTGCTGAAATGTTAAGTTGTCACAATGCTTGTCCTATCTTGGATTAAGGTTTTACTCTGCCTTAGGTCAGGACTGGCATTTGAAACAGTTTCAAAACTTTTTGCCTTTGTAGTCCTTTAGAAGCAGGTGTTTTCTTTTCAGTGCTTTTAGATACTTCTTTTTTTTTCCTCATCGGATGAGCCACAAGTACAGTCACTAACCAGATCACAGAAACACATAGTGCATTTCAAACAACAATACAGTAATCTGTGAAGACAGACGTATTTCATAGCCTTTGTCACATGAATTCTAAGTCTTTGCAGATTTCTTACACTTCCAGTTACCGCTGTTCCAATTAATAATCCTTCCTTTAGGGAAAAAAAATTCTATTCAGTATAAGTGGGCTAAATGCTATTTATCTAAAAGCTTCTGGCAGCTGAAGTCTGGATTAATCTTCTAGCCCAAATCAAATCATGACAACTCAGATCAGCTTCCTTGTATAATCTGATTTCTGCAGGAAAGTCAGCTTCTCTCCCTGTATGTGACCTATGACAGCAATGTGAAGAAGGACACTTGGCAGATCTATGTGAGGCAGAACCTGAGACAGTGGCATTCAGCACAGATTTCTTCCTTTTCCTAGGACTTTATCAATTTAAATCACCTGAAGATATGGCTTGAACTCTTTAATACATTTCATGGTCCATAAATGTGGAAAGTAATAAGTTCAGAAAACTTATCTTTCTGTTTTATTGCTTTCTCTTGTGGTAAAGTTTGTGTGTGTGTCTATTCAAAAATCTTAGCTATCCTGCACAATTTTACGAATGGCAATGAATTCTCATACTTGTTCTCCATATGCATATTCTTATATTTAGCTATCCTGTTAGCTTCTGTGCTGCTTTACAGCATTTATTGCACAAACCTTATGCATAAGAAAACCTATGCAAGTCTCCATTTTAAAATGTCTATAAGACGCCTGTGGAAATTACAGTAAATAGCAAATGTTCCTGCAGATAGATAGTGACTTTACAGTATGATTAAATTATATCCATCTCCTCTCTCTCTTTCTGTCATGCTTTTGGACTAGACTTCAGTCACTTTGGTTTAAATTCCCATTTCCAGGGTAATGCTTTTTAGCAGTGACAATTGCTGGTGATATTTTTACACTCTAAGCAGGTTAATGTATTAATTTTTTTCTTAAGCAAATTGCCAATATGGTACATCCAGTGGCAATTTATGTTCTGATTCTAGTTTGGCTTCTGTGAGTCTGTTCTTAACCTTAATAATTTTGTTATTCTGAACACAGACTTGCAGATCTGATCTACATTCTGGCCTACAGACTCAAGGTCAGTGATATTGGAATATTATTAGAGTAAATTGCAGCCACAAAAAAAAAAAAAAAAAGAAAAAAAGAGTGCATGACAAAACACAGGTCTTACAAAGATCTTCAAGTCTCTGCAAAATATTAAAAAAATCCCAAACAGAGGACTAGAGGTAGGAGAACCACAGATAGGGGAAAATATTAGTTCAGGCAGTTATTTATATACAGCTTTTTTTCTTTTTAATTCCTTTGTTTAATTATTATCATTATTAATATTATTTTTTGTTGTGTTTGCTTATTTGTTCTTTAATTGTGAAAACCAGTTTTAATTCTAAATCAGTAATAAACTAGCTGTAAATTACTTCACTGCTGGCATCAATTTCATGTCATATGTTATGGCCTTTCTGTCAGGAAACTAAATTAGCTTTTTCATTATAAGTGAATATTTTATATCTTTTTCTTTTTTTTTTTCTTTTTTTAAAATATATTTAGCATCTTTGACAAGGAGAGTTAGTTCCACCTGTAGTTAACTACTTGCATGCTATGTCAAATTCATGGCTTTGCAGCAAGATTCATGTGAATAGAACAGCTTAATCATAAAAGGGAGTTATTTATGGTTGAATCCACAAAGGAAATGGAAGTGTCAAGTCTGACTCTTGCATTCAAGACATAAACCCCAAACTGAGGTATCTGCATCCTCCTATGACCATCCTCTCCTGTGTTTCCCCTAAACTGAAGATCTGCAGGCAACATGACACATGATGCAGAGGTTCCCCAGGAGTCTCAGATTTCCTTTGGAGTATTTCCAAAACCATTGTATTCTTGATATAACTGATCTTTTGTGTGTATAAGATGCCAAATCCCTCTCAGAATAACAAGCTGAGATTTTTTTTTTTTTAATTTTTTTTTTAATGCCTGTCATTAGTGCCGGGAATGACGGAAACAAAATCTCATGCAGGATATGGATTTATTGATTTTTGACTGCCCAGGGACTTCGATGCCATAACTCCTACCACTTTCAGGTTTCTTGTAATCATCAGTAAATGAGCTATTCCTGTGTGTCAGAAAGTAAATATCTTTGAATTTCCTTTAATTAACTGCTTTGACTTTGTGCAGAATAATTGAAGTTTCTTTAAGTTATCAAGGAAGCAGTATTGACATGATAGTGTAGCCTAATGGCTGAGCTATCTAGCTTGGAAAGGAAGATTAAGGGATACATTGTGTTCTGATGCCCTCTAAATTATTTTATCTAATGTATGTTAAAAAAATTGCTAATAAATTGGACTTTTCAGATCTTTTGGTGATAATACTGTGACTGGAAAGAAACTCTTGACTGAGATATTATCTATATATTCTTGAACACCAACAAATGATCCCGAACAAGATCTCCATTATCTCTTTAAAATATCAGTTACAAAAATAAGACTTAGAATTTCAAGAACTTCAAGAACAGAGTGATGGCTGTTCATTTTTGCAGAGACATGGGACTTCATATCTTATGTTACTTGACATCAAAATTGAAGAACAGGTGGCAGTAATGCTGTCCTACAACAACTTCCTTTGTCCTCTGCACTGCTAAAGTGCCTTTTAAATTCAGGTACAACTGTTCTCTCTCTCTCTCTTGTTTTTTTTTGTTTGTTTTTTTTTTTTAATATATTTTAAGATGTCTTACATTGGAGATCCCAGATAATAGAGCATAGCATCAAATTTTTTAGATTATTCTACTGTGAGAAAGGTGAGCTGGCAAAGCTGTAAATCACACTAACATGAGCCACGGAAATCCCAGTGCTATGCTTGGAAGATCTATGCTCTTCTGTTCTGGTTCACTTGTCCTCTGGGAAATTTTAGCTGGAGCTGTGAATATATGAAATTAATGTCTCCACCTCAGAGAACAGTCTGTACATACTCAGTTTAGCCATTAGTTTCCCTGGAAACTTAGCAGAAACACCAGAGCAAAGTGCTTTCACTAGGAAGTGCTGCTCAGGAGCTGAAATCCTGCTGTCTGCACAGTGCTTGCCATCTGCAAGTTAGTACTAGGTTTCCTTTGGAAGTTCCATCTGCTTTTTCTGCTTTCAGTGACTCATAACTACACAGTGGTCTGTGTTTTTAACAGTAAGGTTTCCAGATGGAGATCACTGACTGAAGTGAAGAAAAAAAAAAAAGGTTAAATTGTGGCATACATGGATAATATATGCATTACTGATTTACAAATACAACCATGGCAAAGAACTAATGAGCTACTTGGGGAAAAGAGCAACCACTACTTTGCTCAAACACTTTTGTGCTGCTATCATTCCCATTTGTCTACTGGTTTACCATATTCCTGAATCTCCCACCCCTTCTTTCTGAAGGTCTCTGTCTTCCTGATACCTACTTTCTCCTTTGCAGCAGGACCACTTGGCTTTTCATTTTATATTTTTTTTCTACTGTTCTGCCTTATACAACAGCTTATATCATTATTATAATTCTTATCACCTCACATAGTGAGCTTTTATCAACATTTCTGTCTGTTTCTTTTATAGGCTTTGATTTGTTAATCTGTCCAGATTTAATTTTATCTTTCCTAGGTACAATCAGTTCTTGATATCAGGAAAATTCCTGGGTAACACTGAGATCATGGCAAGAAGAGTAGTAAACCTGATTCAAAATTAAGGTACTAAGACTATTCTTCCAATTTTAACTTTAAAAGGTACATACAGACTTAAATAGGAATCAGAACCAAAGACATGGAGCCCACATGTCCACCAAAAATCCCTGGAATGTTAGCTTAGATTTTTGTCTTGTACATCTGTAAAAAAAGGGAATAGTTCCCACTGAAAATGCAGAGTGAAACTATCTGCATTTAATAATAACAACATTTAATAACAGTGAAGATGAAAATAATTATTTAAAAACCCGAAGAAAAATGGATAACATTAATTGCTTAACCTTCTCTGGGTTTCTACCACAGCTATACTTGTTTCAATTTTATTTACAGGTGGAAGCAATTGAATCCCCTCTTATTAGTCCTTGTAATTATTTGCCTCTTCAAACCTGGTGGAGTATCTGATGAAGCATCACATATTCTATATAAATGTAAAGTGACCAGTGTGAAGAGGTCTGACTGGAACCTGATGAGAAATGTAATTCCAGAAAAGACCCCCCCCAATCTATAAATTAATGCAATTAAGGCTCATTTAACACTACTCTGGAACCACTGTCAAAGCAGATAAACAACCATCCAGCAGTGTGTGAATGTGTGATCAGATAGAGTCTGGAATTCACTGAGACATGTGGTTATGCTCTGGACACAATGTCAAAATCATTATTTTGCCTTAGACTTTTCTGTTTCTTATGCTTCTGCCTCCAGCTCAATAATTTATTCATCACACATTTAAAAGAACACAAGACGAACAGCAAAAAAGCAGCACATGGAAACCAGCACAGCTCTACACAATGGGAATTTAAACACCAAAATAAAATAAACTGTATTTAAAAGCTAATAGGAAATATAACTGTGTTTCAGTTGGACAGATATTATTAACTTAATGGAATATTAAAAGGATATTCCATTTGTATCTGCTGTTCTGTCACAAAGTCTCCTGAAACACTTTCCAATGAGTTTTTAATATAAAATGCAGCTACTCCTGGGATAAACATCCATTGGAAATTAGTAACAAATCCATCATTTAAAAGCTGGTTAAGAATAATTTGCCACCTAATACCATAAACTGAAGTATAGCAAGAAATCCAAGAATGTTTCTAAACCTTTCCCATACAGTCATTCAAAATTCACACAATAAGGTAAAAGCACAAAACCTAAGGTTGTATTATAGCATCATAGAAATATGTAGGTCAGAAAAGACCTTTAAAATTAAGTCCAGCCATTAACCCAGCACTGCCAGGTCACCACTAAACCATGTCTCTCAGCACCACATCTAACATGTCTTTAAAATGCCTCCAGGCATGGGGATTCCATCACTGCCCTGGGCAACCTGTTCCAGGTCTTGACAATGCTTTCAGTGAAAAAATGTTTCCTAATGTCCAATTTAAACCACTTCAGGGACAACTGAAGGCCATTTCCTCTTGTCCTATCACTCATTCCTTGGGAGAAGAGACCAATTCCCACCTTGTTACAACCCCCTTTCTGGTTGTATCTATACAACAACAGGTAGTTGTAGAAAGCAATATGGTCTCCCCTCAGCCTCTTTTTCTCAAGACTATAATCTATTTCATCTTGTGTTCTCCTTGTTATTCTTTTTTTTTCATTCTAACTTAAACACAGAGCAAAAAGTCATGTAATCTATAGCTGTATAGCAAACCAGGGAATTCTTATCCTCTCATCTGCTCATATTTTACTTTTTTTGGTATGGTTTCTTTCACTAATTGACTGGTTTTCCTGAGCTCTATGAGAAAATATTGTATAAAAAACATGAAGTGATAGGGCAGTAAGGAGGAATTGTTTTGGGGTTTTTTTTTTGTTTTCTTTTCTTTTTTTTTTTTTGACATATTAAAAAGGATAAAGTATTTTTTGTCTGCTGCATGCCTTTGAACATCTTTTTAGCCTACATTACTAATAAGCAAACACATTGGGACTTCATATTCCTTTCCTTCTATCCCTTCCACTGTTTAAAAAATGTTCAAAGTGTTTTAAAGTATACAAAGGAAGCCTATGAAGCAAGGGGAAAAACAGCGCTACCGTGTTGTTTTTTTCAGTAATAATAAATGTGGATTTTTAGCAGCTTTAAGGTGGTTTACTAAAACTTCCAAATCTTTTCAGAATCACAGAGCCATATAATTGTTTGGGCTGGAAGAGACCTTAAAGATCATCACTGCTCTAACAGGTCCCCATCTTTTGCTGGGTACCCCAGAGGTGTATGTAGTACTCCGCGTGGAGACTCACCAGAACAGAGGGGCAGAATCACCACCCTTGATATGGTGGTTTTCTGGACTGTGAGCACACATTACTGATTCATGTACAATTTTTCATCTACCAATATCCCCAAGTCCTTCTCCACTGGGCTGCTTGTAATCCATTCATCACCCAGTCTGTACTGATAGTGGGGACTGCTCCAACCCAGGTGTAGGACCTTACATTTATTCTTGTTAAACTTCACAATGTTCACATGGGCCCACTTATCTAGCCTGACAAGGTCTCTCTGGATGACATCCCTTCCTTCAAGTGTATCAGCTCAGCTTGGTGTCATCTACAATCTTGCTGAGGGTGCACTTGATCCCACTGTCTATGTCATTAACAAAGATATTGAATAGTACAGGTTCCACTGCAGACCCCTGAGGGGCACCACTTATTAATGATCTCCATTTGGACATTACTGATATCCCTTTGGACACTGATCTCCATTGGACAGATATAATGATATACATTGACATTATCATAAAATCCAGAAAATATTAGAGTCTGCTGTAAAATGAAGCTCATTGTATGCTCAGAACAGTTGGCAGGGGAAAAGGGATAGCTCGATCTACAATGGTAGGGGGTGCACATATTTGGAATCCATTACAGGAGGAACAGGGTGGAAAAAGAGCATATACTTATTTATAAAAAGGACAAGATCAAGGAAAGAAGTTACAGTAAAGAAATTAATTACATTCTTTTAGAATGCAAGCAGTCAGTTCAACAGTGCTTTGGAAGAAGATAGCGAAAAACATGCAGATGTAAAACTTACAAGTAATACAATTTCTGTAAGCCCTCTTATCCTGCCTTTAGGCTTAAATCATCAAGTGATGTTTTAGTTCTGGAAAAGGCCATCAGATTGACAATCTTGGAGAATAAAGTCCTTGTTTAGTCCATAAACTTGGTAGAAAGCAAGAATTCATATTAACAAAACCAGTTCAATTTATTCTGTGAAGGCCTTCCCAAAGAATTAGGAGTTAGCATCAACTAGATGGCATTTCAGTTGGTTCTGCCAACAAGTAGTTCAAGATAATTCTGGTGTGAGAGTTTCCTTGTGTAAAACTTTGTGCAATCTGCAGACTTTATGATTTATCTCATAAATACCACAATTTTATTTGGGTCTTCAGGTTATTGTTTTCTGAGTATTTTTAATCAAGTTCTGCACATTTCTGAATGACAAGTTGTTTCACAGTAAGAACAAGATGTTAAAACAAACTATTAAATATGGTAAAACTTTCTATCAGACTCAGTTTCTTCTCCCTTCCCACTCCTTAAACTAAAAATATTTTGCACATTAACTATTTCTGATTAATAAAATCTGTGCTCACAAAACTTTGCCCCCACACTCCTGCTAGACCAATGGTTGTCTGCCATTTATGTAACTTTCCTGAAAGATGTACTGTCTTTTCATTATAAAACTAGAAGTGACCTACATTCATATAGGAGACATACTTGATGTCTGAAACAAAGCAGGAAAGCTCTGACACAAGAGGACCACAGTGCAATGGATACCGTTGCCTTTTTCATTATACAGAAAGCAGGTGAGAGGGTCAGACCACTATCACATGGCTATTATGGTAGAAGAAAATGTTTCTGTGACATTTTTTCCCATTTTTTCTTTGTTCCTCCATGATTTTTTAGGTATTGAAAGAGTGTCAAGTTTATTGAACCACATCCTCTGCTCTGTGGTGCAGCCATAAAATGCTGCTGGAAGTGTCATCTTCTGTATGAGGTGTAAAACTGGGGTAGTGATGGTAGTGATTCAGAACATCTATCTGGGATTTAGTTTGTTGGGGTGGAAGTTGTAACAATTCCATTCCATACTATTAATGTGCAAGTAGTTAGACACTTGTCCTTGTATTGACACATTGTGACTGCTGAACGCCACCAAAAAACACCCAGAAGACAGTCTCCCAAACAAGTTGCATTTTGATTCATTGCATTATATGCAGATAAGTTCCGCTGTAATTCAGCATACTGTAATAGAACATACACACACATATCTTTCCCAGATGAAAACCAAAAAAGCTTTACAAAAGCACAGCCAATGATATAAAAGTCAAATTTTAATGAGAAATTCTCACTACTTTCTTCCCACAGTGACCGTTCTAGGTCAGATATCAAAGTATACAGTTGACTGTGCTTTATATAAATTAAGGTAAGAATGTGGGTTTTATTGTTGTTGTCATCTTTACATTTTTCAATGTACATTTGGCTTAAAATTTACTATAGCATACTCAAAAGACAAACCTTTCTGCTCCAGATTTCCCCTCAAATTCCTTGATATTATTTATGGAATTTATGGAAAATTGATGGAAAAGAGTAAAGTTTTACAAAGTTATGAGTAAATATTAGAAGACATCCTTACTTAAATTGTTATTAATGTTATAATAATGGTTAATTTATTGAGATAGATCATGGATGTTTCAGCTATCCTATTGTTCCACACAGTTTAGAAACACATAGAAGAAGGCCAACACGGATCCAAAATACTTACAGTTAAAACATCAGAACAAATTTGCCTCAAATATTGGAGTCAGCATTGTCCCTTGTGCAATAAGTATCTATTTATATTTTAACAGACAAATGACTGTAAGGTGTGACTGAAGACGTCTTTATGAGACTGTGTTCTACTCCGCTATTTCATGCTTTATTTTAACAGATCTGGCACTTTTCTATTTTAAAGGACACTGTTAGCTGTATAATCTGAACAGTGTAATCTCCTTGCCTTTTATATAGCAGTGTACCTTAAAAATTTAAGTTCTATTTATAATGCATTTGCAGAATACTGAATAGCAAGAGATAATTAGCTGAGGGTGTTTCAACTCTCTCAGAACTGGAGATATTGAATTGTGAAAATTAGGACTTACCATTAAATCTGATCCAGATGTTGGACTGTCTGATGTTACTCTTTAATTAAAACATTTATTACAAAGCTAGCAAAGGACTACAATAACATGTCATCTTAAAGCATGTCACTTTAGCAACCTTAGCCTTCCTGACTATGTGCCAGGTGATTTTAAAGGGGGACACATATGAATAATGTACACTGTAAAACAGTTCTTTTCACAACAGATGCTGTTTCTCAAGAGTTATCACTTGATAATTAGTGCAATAATAATAATAATCCTCCAGTCCTGCAGAAAAATTAATTTTCATATCATCATTTCCTACTTCTAGGGTAAATTAGCATATTTAACGTGAAACTAACTCCTTTTTAGGGGAGTAGAGTGGAAAACAAAGTCATGTACAGTAAGGAAAGGGATTTGTAAGAGTCCAGTTACAAAGAAAGGGGATATGTGTTGTTTGCCCAGATGTTTTCTGTCTTTGCATGTATGATTACTTTGAGTTTCCCTATTGGGGTTACAAACAATAAAGGAAACAAAAGAAAATCTAAGAGAGAATTTATATATAACATTAACAACTTGACTACAGAAAAAAAAAAGGTTGTACATATTTCTCTAAACAGCAGATCAGACAGTCAGAGGTATGAAAAAATGAAAAATTATTTGTTCTTTTCTCTGGCCCCTGAAAAATAGTTTTCTAAGTGCATTCCTGACCACATTCAGAAGTATTTTTTTTATTTCCATGTACTCTTCTGTGCCTTTCCATGATTTCTCCTGGCAGATGGCAGTATACGTGTCAATGTACTTCCCACAGTTAATGCAGCACTCAGGTCTGAGAGGCATGCAACGAAGCCTGGCTTGTAGCAGTTCTGTTTGGCTCAAATAATTCAGTTTGTCTTGAATCTGTGGCACAGACCCACCAAGTGCCTTAATTCCACTTTTGGTAAGATTTCTGCAGGTACCTGAAGAGATGCCAGCAGTGAGCACCAGAGAGTAAGAAGACACAGATCTCAAAAGTAACCAGTGTCAGTTGGTGTCCTGGTTTGACCTAGAACAGAACTAAATCTGTTCAGTGATTTCACTTTTAAGCTCAGTTTCTTCTAACCTACTGCACTTTCTGTAGTTATCAGCATATTTTTGCAGACAACATCTGCTTCTAGAACTGATAATGTTTGATGCTTACAGTTACTACCAAGGATTGGTATACAGAAAGGCTCTTGCTTGTACTTGTGCCTATGGAGACCAAGGTCACTGCTAAATCTCGTGTACCAGTTTGGAGGAGCATTAAGGTCACACCTGCAGGGAGAAGTGAGCAGAACAGGTGACCCTAAACTGACCAGCAAGGTAGTCCATCCTATATACATCATATTCAGCATAAGGCTGATGGATCATAAGAGTCAAGCTCTTCTTCAGTGGATGGCATCCAAGGAGGACTCTGAATGTTCTTCTGCCTTCAGTATCAATCCCTGTGTTCCTGAATCCACTTCCATATCCCGGTCCTGAATCTGGCTTCCATCTGCTGCTGAGTTCAGTCTGGGATTTCTCCAGAGCCTACCCACTGCATCAGTGGTAATGTTGACATAATTGCTATCAGGGGGTTGGGTTTGATACTGGTTTTGTGTATATTTGTATATATTCCATTTTATTATTTTTATTAAAGCTGTTTTAGGTTTCTTTTTCAATCCATGAATCTTTCTTCCTTATTTCCTTTCTCTTCCCCTTTGGGAAGTGAGAAGCATTAACAAAGAACATTTGTCATTTGTCTAGAGGCCAACCCAACCCTATCCCTTGAACAGTTGGACACTTACTTTTTTAGTGAGTAACTTCAGAAAGCTTTAATGAAGAAATGTAAATTTTCAGAAGGTTTGATATTTTCTGAATTTGACACATAAGCTTTTTAATTTGTGCACTCAAAAATCATGAGTCGTTTGAAAAAACAGACTGGGATCATAGAATATCTCAAGTTGGAAGGGACCCATAAGGATCATTGAGCCCAACGTACTGCTTCTCACAGGACTACATAAAACTAAACCATATAACTAAGAGATTTGTCCAGACACTGAGATCTCTATGTTCTTCCTCTCCAGCAACAGGATAATGTGTAATACTCACTTTAGATGCATTCCGGAACTTGAGGTTAGGAAAGGTATAACGATGGAAATAATATACACTGATCATTATTTAAGTTAATAATAGGAAGCATAGCTATGCAGCCTTGCATTCTGAGATGAACAAAGTTATTTCATCTCAGACTGAACTGAGGAATCAAATGCTAATTGCAAACAAAATCATCAAAATCTTAACCAAGCAGCACCAAAAAATTGAACATTTCAGGAGCTGAAATGCAGATTTATGTTATCCTTGAAGGACCTGTAATATTAAATAATTTTTTGAAATTCAGAATCTTATGTTAATTTAATCTGATGTAAATTAGGAGTAAATTATTGAAATCTCCATCAGACAAGGGACAGGTTGTATGATTCTGGACCAAAGGGCCCCAAATTTAATCCCTACCACCAGCTTTGTGATTGGTACCCGAAGTTTGTCACTGTTTAAGAGGCATTTGGACACTGAACTTAACAACATGCTTTAACTTTTGGTCAACCTGAACTGATCAGGCAGTTGGACCAGATGATATTTGCAAGGCCCATCCAACTGAAATAATCTGTTCTATAACTTCATTCCCCAGTACCTGTCCTGACCTTCAGGGACATGAGCAATGCAGAAAGAGACATTATTGCTGAACTCTGTGATGATCACTTTTCTCCTAACAAGTCTCTGTCCCTACATTTAATATTGTGTCATAGTAAAAAACCCTATTGATTTCTGTTGAATGCCATCTTAGTGAACTGCTAACTGTATCTCTTATAGAATATAAATATTAATTAGATTAAATACATTTTTGCATATAAGGCATGGTGAGTTCAAATCATCTATCATATAGTGAGAGGATCCAAAAAACAACAGAACAACTCAGGGGGGTTATTGGCCATGAAGAGAACCTTGAAGATTAATTATATACCAAGGGTTTGCAATTTCACTATTTCCACATGCAAAGTCTGGAAACTCTCTGTAATTCAATGGAGATGATGGGGTCAACTTTTAAAGCTGAGACACAAATCCCATTATATCTTCCTGGGATTTCATAATCCGTTCCTTTGAACACAGCTTCTTTAAATAAACAAACAAATCCAGAAAAAGATCTTACCTCCTATTCAGAAAATACAAAACTAACAGAGCCTAATCTTTCAAGCATTTAGATATTTTAATCGTGTCAAGGGAAGCGTGTGTGTGTTCAGCTATACTGAAGATGAAGAAATGATACATGTTAAACAGACACTCAGAGTTTCTTGCAGGTGGGATTGGATAAAGAATGCTAATGCTGGAGTTCACAGCACTGAATTCACACCAATGATAGTTGACAGATAAAACATGGGTAGCTTTAATTTAAAGCTATTAAACTGAGTCATAAAACAATGTTATCATTTGGGAAATTGATTCTGAAATGTGCACAGCTTTGCAGGAGCTTAAGGCTGTTTGGATCTCAAAATTCAAAATGTAAAAATCTAGGCTCTCTAGGTACCTATGAAAACTCAGTCTGCATGTATCAAAAAGTGACAATTCACTTAAACACTGATGGCACTTTTTGTGCCTGAGATGAGTCCTTTCAATTCCTACTTCATTATCGCTTGAGTATCTTCCCTGAAATGTTACAGGAATCTCCAAGCATTATGGGTTTGCCCCTTGCCAAAATAACATAGATCATGCCTGGCAGTATCTGTATGTTTCTATTCATGCTTGCCACTAGCCACAGGCAAATTGATTCTTTCACTTCAATGAGAAAAATACCTCTATTCTTAAGATATGAAGATAAGCCAGGGAGTGATTGTCTCCCTATGCAGACTTACTTGAAATCTTTGCTTTTGCAGAAGTGCTGTAAGTGTGAAATATACCTCACTCCACTTTAAACATTGTCTAAGTTTAAAGTACAAAGTAAATGGGTTTTATTGAAAAAAAATGGGAAAGATTACAGTTTTGTTTATAAAGTCAGAAACACATTTACATAAGAAACACATAAAACCAAATATTGTGTGCATACTGATATGGTAGTCTATTTATAGCTGTGATTTTAGATTTTTTCTGTTGTGTCTAGCAGGAAGCTAAAGTTCCTGTTTGGTAGGGCTTTACTACCAGATAAAGAAAGAAAGTAATCAGGGTAATTTTCAATCTCTGAATTTCCATCCCTGGTTTTGTTTCATATTTTTGCTTTTATCTTGTCTGCTGTTGAATGTAAATTAAATTTCAGAGCACGTCTCTGATTTTTCTGTTAATACTATGGACCTTTCATATTGTGAATTGCTTTTTTTGTTGTTGTGTATTGTCTAACAGAATAATAATGAAAACTCTAGGACTTACGCAGAAGTGAATCTCCTACAGAAGTAGAGAGGGACCTTAAAGAATTTCTTATTCACTTAATTTCATTTTTATTTCAAAACAAGAGGTGTACTTGTACTTTTACATTGTAATTCAGCATAAGCCTTTTTGCGCATTTAAGTAATTTTTGCACACCACAACTGTTAAGAATTTTTGATGTCATGTAACAGTTTGTCTCCTGGTTTAGCAGAACCTTATGTGTGATTATACATGCCACTTAACCACATGCTTTCCATTTGGAAGATATTATTCATTCAGAGCGGCCATCTCATCCCAGCACAGACAAATACTCTCTATTGGTATTTTGCATCTACTGTAATACACTTATGTATACACCTGAACTGGGTACACTTCAGAGAAGCCTTCAGGCTGTTGTAACTGATGTTTATGAACAGATGGGTGCTGGGATGGGACCAAAATTAAATTAGCACACTACAGGTGGTAACAGAACTAATTATACTTAGGGTTATTAGTGTAAAAATCAAAGGATATTTAAATGGAAGTCCATGTTTCTGACAGTGTTATGTGTAGTTAACTCACACATTGCTAAATGCAATGATTAAATGTTGAACTTGAAATATTTTGCCATCAGATTTTTCTTGAACACGTAATTCAGTCCTGGAATGGTAGATAACTACCCAGTCATTTTTTAGAGAAATTTGTAAATCTCACTCCAAATCATCCTGAATGGTACTTGTTCACTGTTTCCTCTTTCATGCTTGGGACACACTTGGGACATGGCCATGATTGACTGCCAAAGGAGTTGATTCAGAGAGTGGCACAAGTGCCTAAGCCTATGGGCCTGTTGACATTTTAATTGTCTCTGTGGGCAAGAAATCTGCATGGGACTGGCTGGTGATATGATGGAGAGGTTGTTGGAGAACCATGATACCTGGATTTCTCCCTCCCCATCATTGTGCAGTAGTGTTCACATGGAGCTTTTAGCAAGGAATGTCTCAGAGACAACATGGGAGTATGGAGAACTGTCGCTGCGAAGATGAAGCTGAGGGGTGAATGCCCAGAAATACATTGGGACTACCTGCTGGGATGTATTGCTCTGAGGGAAGCAGACAGCACAATTTGTTTGAGGGATTGAACTTGTGAACTTGCTGGGGATAAGACATCAAAACTGAATTCACATTATTTTTCCCCCTTTCCTTGTTTTCAATGTGGCAGAACTGAGAAAAATTTGCATTTTTCATTAGTTCAGTGTCATGTAGTATCACATATATAGGGATGACTTTCAGACATAATATTCTCTATCCATATAATTTCACTAAGATAAAAACCACTTCAGGCTGAAAACCTGAGCAACAACTTTGAGTACTCTTTTATCCAAGAACAATTTCATTGTGTCTGTTTTTGAAGCTTCAGCACTGATGGCACATGCAGGAGACCCCTCATGATGTTAGGAACTCTGATAAAGTCATTTTCCTCTACATGGGTCATCCCTGCTAAAGTTTTACATAAATTTCTTTCATATCTATTATTTAGATCCATGTATTTAAGTAAAGTTAGTAGAACATAGCTTCAAGAGACCCAGAAAGAGGGGCCTCTGAGTCTGTGACCACTGAGTTGTGAAGACAAAAAGTTGGCTTCGTGGTGGAAATCTTTGAATTCCCTGTCCTAGTCTGAGGGGAGGCTTTCTTCTGTGCTGGTTTTGTTTGTTTCTTTATTTTCTAATTGAATGAACTGCAGCCTGAATAAATTATTTCTTGACATATAATTCTCTGTGTGGAGGTCGTGACTCCTAATATGTGTTTAGGGGGGTCAAGAGAATAAGCAAATGCATAAATCAAAAATATGTTAATTTGGCAAAAAATATATTAATTTGGATCTGTTTCTGCAATGTTAAGAGCTCCAATTGTGAAAGACTGATTCAGGAATAAGATTAGGAAAAAAGTGAACAAATATAAATATTTTACAAACCGAATTCCAAAGTAATTATTTTTCTTCACTCCCCCACAGCCCATTACATATAAACATGCTTTAAAAGCATTTTAGACAGGAAGTAAAGTGTGTAGCAAACACCTCCTCATATCATTACTTTAAAACTCTTCCTAATAAACAACATTTGTGTTGCCATATTTTAATATCAAAATAGCTTCATATGGAACACTGTCAGCATTAGAACTCTTTTATAATCTAAATAAATTATTTACATCCCATGCAAAAATTCTTTATCTTAAATACACTCTTCCTATGTGTTTGTCCTCTGTGTTGCTTTTTTTCCCTTTAAAGGCCTCATGGTATTTTAAATGCAAGCTTTTCACTGAAATCATTCTAATGGCTTGTAATAAAGAACTGGCAATCTGTGCATTAGGGTGGTGTGAACTCTATTCCCTTCAGTGGAACCTATTTTTTTTAAATCAAAGTTATGCTTTCAAGTTCTTTTTATGCTGACTACATTGACCTCAGTGGGATTTTGATCAAGTACTAAAAGAAATCCTGGGCACAAAGACTTTAGTAAATCATTATAAACATACTAAAACTAGAATTTTTATATTAGTTACCCTGCATGCGCCCCCCTCCTCAGCATCTAGCTTTTTCATACTGTAAATATTTGGCAGAGAAAAAAAAACTATGGACATGGTAATACTAAAATATGCTATATCTCAGAAGCTCCATAAAACAAAGCTCAAAACTGCCCTGTGCACCATCAAAGAAGGAACATGGGACTAAGAAAGATCCCCTGTGTTATTAATTACAACCCTTTCCTATCATATTCAATTAACCATGTCTGTAAAATCCTTGTATTCAAAGTACAGGACAAGAGAAAAGAATTGGAAGATCAGAAAGATGGAGAGCACAAATAAACAACCATAGGATGGTCATCATGACATTTGACTGCTATATCAGCACACTGTGAGCATACATGTAATTATTTTATTGCAGTAACCACAACAAAATGTTCTTCCTGCTCCAGCCACAGGAGATATGAACTATTTTGCCTTTGCCTGTGATGTGATTGAGCTGACTATTACATCACTGTTAACACTGATTTTTATATTCTTTTGAATTGTTAGGTATTGGCAGCTGATAAAATGCCACTGCAATGGGTCTACTTATCTGATCTGGGACACCATGCTGCACATTACAAAGGTTCAAAGCAAATGAGGCCAACAAGATCCTGAGTATATGAGAAATAAAACCACAACCAAAACAAATCCCATGTGCATCATTATAAAATCATCTGTCAAGCTGCCTCATTCAACTTTTAATAGGCAGAACAGAGCCTAGCAATTAATGTCACTGTCTGTTATTTTCTTTGTAAATGGTGTGGGTTCTTTTTTACTTTGAATAGTCCCTGGTTTGCACTAATCTACTTCAGCAATACCTAAACTCCTTTCCACTGGGATAAAGTTCAATTCAATTCCTTAGAGTGTTAAGAAATGTCAGGAATGTGTCCTGTGTCTTGTAAGAAGAGAAGAACATACAGAGATGCTTTCATCAGGGGTTCACTTAAAACTAGAGCTGTGCATGTAAATGGAATGGGTAATCTTTATTAAAAAGGCATGAGATGCTCTGACAAGGGTCATATTCACCTGGCTTAAATTAGTTGTCTGAAGTATAGTCTCTTTCCCTAAGCTGTCTCTGCTATCAATATGTATCTCCAAATGCAAAACGACTTTTTCTTTAATCTTCCTGACAAAAAAAAAACCAACCTGTCTACAAGTATGTCAGTGATAACATAAAGTCCAAGGAAGATGTGGGACCTCTCCAGAAGGAAACAGGAGACCTGGTTGTTCCTGTACCAATATGGGGAAGAAAACTCTCTAAGACTCCTGTTGGAGCATTAGAAGGCAGCGTTCTTTACTGCAGCGCCAGGCACACAAGGGATCCCTCCACCTCATGGGTGCCTGGTGGCTCGGTCCTGGGGGTTCAATACAATTACAAATACACATATTCATTATATTTCTAAGAACAGATTAACATATTCATGTTTTTCCCAGAACTCACTAATATATGCAAATGTACTTGGTGCATGCATACTCAAATTGGTTAGTGGTTGCCTGAGGTTCTCTGGTGGTCGTCGATAGTCTTCCTCACCCTATTTGCTAGTTGACCCTTATTCCTGTGCATGGTCAGTTCATGCCTTGTCCATTCTTGGGTACACAAGGCCAGTTTGCTCTGGTGTAACTTTATCAGTCTTGCACAGGGACATGATATATCAAGGCTTCCTCCTTATCCCACCACACGAGTTTAGCTAACTAAATTCTTTCTACATAAGCAAAGTATTTCTCATTAGAATGGTGGACAATTAACTTTGTATCAATAAACATAAGCAAATTATTTATTGTTAGAAAGGTGGACTATAGGTTTCTTTCACATCTGTATCATGTTCATAAGGGATATGGAGAAGGCTGAGTTATAAAACAACTTCTTTCCCTCGGTCTTCACCATCAAAGGCTCTAGCCACATCACCCAAGTTGAAGAAGGCAAAGACAGGGACGGGGAGAAGAAAGATCCATTCACTGCAAGTGAAAATCAGATTCAAGACCATCTAAAGAACCTGAAAGTGTACAAGTCCATGGGACTTGATAAGATCCATCTGTGGGTCCTGAGGGAACTGGCAGATGAAGGCACTAAGCTTCTTTCCATCATATTTGAAAAGTCATAGCAGTGTGATGAAGTTCCTGCTGACTGGAAAGGGGGAAACATAACCCCCATTTTCAAAAAGACTAAAAAAAGAAGACCTGGAAAACTACAGGGCAGTCAGTCTCACCTCTGTGCCTGGCAATATCATGGAGCAGGTTCCTGAAGGTTTTGCTAAGAGACGTGGAAAATGAGGAGGTGATTGGTGGCAACCAACATGGCTTTACCAATGGCAAATTGTGACTGACAAATTCAGTGGCCTTTTGCAATGGAGTTACAGTGTTTATGGATAAGGGAAGATCAACTGATGTCATCTGCCTGGACTTGTGCAAAGCCTTCAACACTATCTCACATGACATCGTGGTCTCTAATTTGGAAAGGCATGGACTTGATGGATGGATCATTCGGTGGATAAGGAATGAACTGGATGGTAACACCCAAAGATTTGCGGTCAATGGCTTGATGTCCAAGTGGATACCAGTGACAAGTGGCTTTCCTCAGGGGTTGGTACTGGTGCTGTTGAATATCTTTCAGTGACAGGGACAGTGGGATTAAGGCACCTTCAGAAAGTTTGTGGACTACACAAACTGTGTGGTGCGGTCTACACACTGGAGGGAAGGGATGACATCCAGAGGGACACTGATGGGCTTGAGAGGTGGGCCCATGACAACCTCATGAAGTTCAACAAGGTCAAGTGCAAGGTTCTGCACCTAGGCTGGGGCAATCCCAAGCACAAATACAGAGACAGCAGCCCTTGCGAAGAACAATTTGGGGGTACTGGTGGATGATTATGAGCCAGCAATGAGCAGCTGCAGCTCAGAAACCCAATTGCATGCTAGGCAGCATGGGCAGTAGGTCAAGGGAGGGGATTCTGCCCCTCTGTTCCACTCTAGTGAGACCCCACATGGAGTACTGTGTCCAGCTCTGGGGAAACCAGTTTATGAAAGACATGAACATGCTTGAGCAGGTCCAGAGGCTTGCCACAAAAATGATCAGGGGACTGAAGCACTTCCTTTCACAGGCTGAGTTGAGATTGTTTAGCCTGGAGAAAAGAAAGCTCCAAGGAGACCTTATTGTGGCCTTTCTTTCCTTAGAGGAGGCCTACAAGGGAGATGAGGAGGGAATCTTTATCAGGGCGTGTAGTGATAGGATGAGGGGTAATGCTTTCAAACTGAAGGAGGATAGACTTAGATTAGATATTATGAAGAAATTATTTACTGTGAGGGTGGCAAGACACTGGAACAGATTGCCCAGAATGGTTGTGGGTGCCCCACACATATAAGTGTTCAAGGCAGGGTTGGACAAGGCTTTGAGCACCCTGGTCTAATGTGAGGTGTCCCGGTCCATGGCAGGAGGGTTGGAACTAGATGACCTTTAATGTCCCTTCCAACCCAAATAATTCTATGACTCTAATATTCTATGATTCTATGACTCTGAAAAATATGGATGAAAATCTTAATTATCAAGTTCTGAGAGAGATTAATTTCATGATCTTTCCTTTACCCTTTGAGTTTCAAAGTACAAGCTCATCCACCCTTTTTTTCATAGAAGTGCAATGGCACTGCAGAAGATATAAGAAACTGTGGCTGTGTTGGAACAGAGATGATCTGCTCTATGGCAATCTCTTTGAAGATTGAGGATGGTTGATGAGAGATGATCCACCCAACAAAGGAGAGGCAAAAGGATTTTTGCCAACTGGCTGTCCAGCCTAGTGAGAGGAGATTTAAACTAGGAACAAAGGGACAGGCAGATGATGGCTGTACTTAAGCAACACAACAGAGGTCGATGTGGAAAGCAGTGAATGCAGGTGGGATGGAACAAGAAATACTTCATGAGTGAAAAAATAGGGCATAAGGAGATCCTCCGTAAGTGCATGTACACAAAGACACATTGACTCAGAAACAATTAGGAGGTTCTAGTGCTCCACCTGTGGTATCTGAGCTATGATGTTGTTCAAATGACTGAGATACAGTAGGATCACAGAACTGTGTTCCCATGGGACAATAACCTCCCTGACATCAGATGGAAGGGCAACACAGCAGGACACAAGCAATTAGAAGGATTTCTGGGGGGACTTAGGGACAACTTTCTAACACAGGTATTGAACAGGCCAGCCAGGAGGGATGTATAGCTGGACTTGCTATTCACTGAGAAGGAAATCTAAGTGAGGATGAAGTAGCTTTCGCAGCTAGCCATGTGGTAACTTTGGCATTAATATAATCTGTGAAGAGAGACTGAGTGGGCCTGTTCAGCCTGTAGGAGATGGGATTCTAGGAAGACCTAATATCAGCCTTCCAGTACCAATGGATAATTATGGAGAAGATACAGTGGGAGGATAGGAGACAAGAGACATAAGATGAAACAAGAAAGGCTCAGACTGGAGGATGGAGGAGGTTGGACTAAAGACATCCAGAGATTCCTTCCAACCCAAATCATCTTATGAAGATGTAGCAAAGGACAAAGAGTTAGAGACTGTTAAGTGTCAGGATAAAGACACAGATTTTATTTTCAATAAGAAGACACATCAGTGTTACAACACATATGGCTTCATTGCTGTAAGTGTTCTGCAACTGAATGCAAATGTTCTCAAGGCTATTCAAAAAGACTTGTAAAATAGACATGCTGCCTTCCAGGGTGATAGATTTTCATTTGGATAAGTGAGTTTTCATGAACAAACATTGTTTAAAACATAGCCAACTGCCTCTGTATTGGCTTATTCAAGATTCATCTGCTGGATATGTTGAGTTCTGATTAAGATGGTACGTAAATCTACAAGTGCATAATTTTAACTCATGATGAGTTTAATCAAAACGTGTTCTATGGCTATTTCATCTCAGCACGTGGTGCAGACTGAATTGAATGGCAGTTAAAACTTTAGAGAAAGTGGAAATGATGCATCAAATCAGAAGGAACAATCAAAGACAAAATGAGTATTTAATCTATTTCTGAACAAAAATAGGAAAAAGTATTAACTCCTGCATGTATTGAAATTCCATCTATGTTAAATGTTCATCTAGTTACCAGGAGGGCTGGTTTATTTTTTCATTTTAGAACTGGCAGATTCTGACAATGGTCTTGCGCTTGAAAGATATTCTGCTGTAGCATGTTCTGCATACAATGACTCAGACCTCAATGGTTTTAGAAATTGAAACTACAGCAGACTGCATGTCAGCTTTCTTTCTAAATGTCTCATAGGGTCTGCCTCTTTCAGAAAATCCTTCTGTGTCATAGTACAATTAGCAAAGCAGCTTATAATGAAATCTCTTATGGTTATGAATAAAAGAAGTTAAATGGTGAGATATTTTATACCTCTCTGCTGCAATCCAATAGCTGTTATTTCATCATAGTTTAACTCAGATTTTTGGCCAAGGAACATGATGGGTTTGGCTTTTCAAAGTAATGATGTATGGTTACGGTAAGGTGTACCCTCTCATTATACTCTCGGGATGGTCCTTTCTTACAGACTTTCTGTATCAATTGCCTTGACTTTTTGATATGGCTAATGTGCTGAAAGCCTCTGGCAGACATTTTGTTAGTATTCAGTTAAGATCAGGAAGGTCCATGATGATTATCGAAGCTGACATTCTGTGTAGCACTGATTTCTCACACATTTATTCTAGTGTTAAGATGATATATAGAAATTCTTGCAAATTTAAGTAAACTATGAACAGCTATATAGCATACCAGTTTTGGGACTGCGTTAATAAATTAATCTGCTTTTGGACAGTATTTCTTCAGGACAATCATCTGTTACAGATCTAGAGAACTGTGCATGAAGAAATGTATAAAACTAGCTTCCACATACTGGGAAATCGCTGAGTAAAAGAGTTTGAAGATAAGGGCTGCACTCAGTATATGGCTCTGAAAGTGGGCAGTAAGAGGCCGGCCCTCAAGTTAGGCTCATTCCTCTTGCATGACCTGAACCATTGTCTCATCCCACTCATGAATGATAAGACACGTGAATTGTTAATGATCCACTGAATGAGGCTAACCCTGCATGGCTGGGCCATGGAGGTGGTAGTCACAATGATGTCTCAGAGGAACAATACGAAACAATTCATTAGTCTTCCATTACAACAATCAATACAAGGTGTGGATAGTGGTGTTTTGGCATAGGTGTTATTTTCTTATTAATTACTTTAAGGCACAACTAAGTATCAAGGAAAAGAAAGGAAAAGTGAATAGAAAAAGACAGGGGGAGAGAGCCAGTAAGATAGAAAGATAAAAAGTAAGGTATTACAACCCCTGGATCCAGTGGCATCTCATGGAATCAGTCCAAGTCTTGAGTTCTTTGGTGGGAGGTGCACCCAGCTCAATATTTTACTGTCTCTTTATACACATAGAATATGGTTGGCATCCCCAATTTACATAGGAAGCGTAGAGGGGAAGTGTTAATTTGCATGAGTTCCTTCTGGCACAGTCACAGTGGTTAGCAATGAAATTAACTCAGGGAAAAGACAATGTCCAGCCTACACAGAATTTTTCTACAAGAAGCCAGGGGAGGATGGTAGACCCATTGATGGCCATTGAGGACCACTGACACTGCCTCCCTCCACGAAGGCCTTGCTCATTCTCTGTTCAGATCTTATCACAAGGTTTGAGACATCAGTAGTTGGTCTCTTAGAACCATATAGCTGCTGTGCAGTCCCATGGGAATAACTGAAAGTTCTTACCCTTTACTTTGATTACTGTTATTATGGAAAGGTACAATTTGAAGAGGACCTCAGGCTAGGGAAGATTAACATGGCAATTTGACTCCTGTTCTTGTCCCACTAAAGCCAACCAACCCACTTTAGCTTCCAAGCTACAAATGAGTGTCATTATTATAGTAAACTTAATTTGCAAAGACCGAGGACTGTTTACGCAAGAGAAGTTACAGTGACTGTTGTCCAGGATGCTCTAATCTATTGCTGTGACAGTGGAAGCTGGGAACAGAGGGCACGGCTAGAAACAGTCAAAGCATTGAACTGTAAGTACAGGGCAAAGAAGTCATTAAACACCTCCTCACACACATTTCTCCCTCTCTCCAAGTTGAGTCAGCACCAGCTGTAACCCAATTAAACTCAACAGTTCACAGGTGTTCCTTGGAATGATTATAACACTTTTCTCTTTAGGCTTCCTTAACATTTTTACTTGTATTTAAGTTTCATTCATTAAATAAATAAATAATTAACCCCACAGACTAGAATTTTAAGTTGTACAAGAGGAAGGAATGCCTCCAGATATAGTTTGGTGTTACTTAAATGCTTCTCTGCAAACTGCCCTATACCTCTTCCTCCACTACCCTTCAGCTCTTAGAATTTAGGAAGTCTCACATTATATATCCGCCTTGAAGATTCAGAATGAGAGTAGAGCATGTATTTAACAAAAGAACCCTGGAATTTGGTCAGACAATATCACAGTAATTCAAAACACTCCTCTGTCATACAACAGTTCTTTCCTTCTGATAATCCGCCTGTGCCAGAGTGACTGCAGATGCTGGAATCTCCTGCCACTCCACTGTTGCAGCTATTCAAGCAAACCCAAACTGTTCTGTGGACGCTTCTTTACTTGCAGCTTTTGTTGCTTAGTTGTCTGTATGTCTGTCAGATAGTAACGTGCTCACCGAATTTTAAATGTCATATTTCAAATGTACTCCATCATACAGGTATGGTATCATCTTCTGCCTGATTATATGTCATTGTCAGAATTGGAGCATGACAGTATGGAATCTGGAAATTATTGTGGGATGGTTTTATATAGCATATTATCTGGGAGTCAGGAGTCTGGGAAGAGTAGGGAGAGTAGAGATTTCAAATGGTGGGATCATATTATGGCTCCAGTTCCTGATCTGCAAAGAGAAAGAAAGATGGGAAAGACTGTCAAGTAAAGCACAATTGCTGGTAGTCATTGGGTAGGAAAAAACTCTTGTGTGGCTATGAAGCAGTAGTTTGACTTTTCTATCTGTGTGTCTGGCCAATCATTGAGAATGTTACAACTGCATCCTGGTATGCTTCTTTGGAAAATATTAGGTAGTCCTGGGGACTGCAGGAAAGAAAACTTGGGTCTCCTTTCCAGGTCTCAGAGTTTCTGGTCACACCATCAAGTTCATCTGCACAACCGGGATGCTGGTCAGGAGGTACATGCCAACCCTCTTCAAGGAACAGGCAGAAAAGCCAGTGCCCAGCAGGATGTGGATGCAGAGGTTCAGGCATTTGAGGTGGAAGCTGCCATGAAGTGTCTGCCCATCCACTGGCCTGAAGAATTTCACATCTGCCACAGCGCAGCTTTCTGGCCTTGTGCTGTCTGGCGTGAAGATGGCCTCTGTCGTCTGGCTACACATAGAGATCTATGAGCCGCCTTGTTTGATACCAGTGGAAACGCCTTGCTAAGGTCATGGACAGGTCTCTCTCATTCAGGTTACATTCTTCTTTCCTTCCTTCGTTCTCCTCCTCCTTGCTGTAGCCAGAGTTCTCCTCCACCTTGCTGCTGCCAAAAGTCTCCTCCACCTTGCTGCTGCCAA